>JAKUAJ010000012.1:176169-188639 GCA_030562865.1 Kodamaea lidongshanica (nom. inval.) | reverse complement strand
TGAATAAAGCGAGTGAGTGACTAAAACGAGCGAACGAACGAGCGAAGCGAGTGAATAAAGCGAGTGAGTGACTAAAACGAGCGAACGAACGAGCGAAGCGAGTGAATAAAGCGAGTGAGTGACTAAAACGAGCGAACGAACGAGCGAAGCGAGTGAATAAAGCGAGTGAGTGACTAAAACGAGCGAACGAACGAGCGAAACGAGTAAAACGAGCAAAACGAGTGAGTAAAACGAGCAAAGCGAGTGAGTGAGCAGGGATCTCAAAGTGAGTCAGAACGAGCAAGCGAGTGAGTGAGCTGAGATCTCAAAGTTAGTGTAGCCAGAACGAGCGAAGCGAGCGAGTGAGCGAGCAGGAATTTCAAAGTGAGTGTAGCCAGAGCGAAGTGAGTGAGTGAGCTGGGATCTCAAAGCGAGTGTAGCCAGACCGAACGAGCGGAGTGAGCAGGGTTCTCAAAGTGAGTGTAGCCAATGAGTAAGGATCTCAAAAGTGATCCAGTAAGCAAGGATCCCAGTGAGTGTAGCCAGTAAACAAAGATCTCAGTGGGTGTATCCAGTAAGCAAAGATCTCAGTGGGTGTAGCCAGTAAGGATCTCAAAAGTGGGTCAGTGAGTAAGATCCCAGTGTCAGAACAATTCATGGTCTCGCCACTTAGTAAGCATCTTCGTTGGGTTATCCAATTGTCAAAAGATCGAAAAGACAGTTTTGTGTCATATATTAACAAATAGCACGCAAGGAAAGAATAACGGTTATAACGACATTAGACTATAGGAATAATCAACATTCAACAAATGCAATCTTCATATTCGCTCATCACCATCGTCAACATATTCATTCATCACCATCGTCAACATATTCATTCGCCATCCTTAACTGGCAATAAGGAATTTTTCAATAACCAGCTGATCCACGTGGTGTAGTAAAAAGCACAAAAGTTCATGGCGATCCATTTAATCTGCCAAGGATGGGGTTTAATATATAACGGAAACCCTGTATTGAATCTTCAACATGACTTTTTCAGTTCATGATTATACGCTGCCTCCTGCGTATGATAATTTTGCACCCAAATATGATGTGAGGTCTAATGGTGAGTTTATGCAACCAGGTGTTGAGAGGAGGGATTTGAATATTGAGGTTGAGGTAGAAAGAAATGATGGGTCAAACGAATTAAATGAACAAAGTGGGGCAAACGAGTCAAATGAACCAGATGGGTCAAATGGACCAGATGAACAAATTGGGTCAAATGGACCAGATGGGTTAAATGGACCAGAAGAACAAATTGGATCAAATGAACCAGACGCATCGAATGGACCAGACGCATCAAATGGACCAGACGGGTCCAATCAAAATACACCAAACGAATCAAACCATATAAACCAACCTGTTGATCACTTGTCAATACCATCATTTCATAAAATCCTCACCAAAGGTCCCCCATCAGATTATGCCAGTCACAACTACAAAAAAAACTTGTATCCCGAGACGTTCAGTATCCCCAAATCTACGGAAGTTATAGCCCATTTGAAGCTCCTCAAAGCCTTCCAGGTGATGAAAAATCAGTTTGAGCTGGAGAAAAAATGGCAGGTTTTTGTGACGTTGGCGGTTCGGAGATTCATTATTCTCGTGAGCTGCTTGAATCACATATACAAACGAGACAGTGAGATGAGACACAATTATAATGTAAATACCGAACTCTTTGAACAATTTTTGCCACCACTTGATATACTTTTAGTTTGGCATAATTTTTTGTTGAACCCTAAAACGTTTCATGGAACGTTTATGAGGATTAATTTTACCAAATTTGCTTGTTTCCCATTACCTTTACAAAAGATCAGTCAAGCAATCGATAGTGAAACGTTCAAATATGAACCTGATGTTCAATTGAAAGAAGCATATTTTCATATTATTGATTACTTTGTCTATAATCAATCACCCAATCAAACGTTTGATTCGTACAAGTTTAACCTTGCAGAGAACTTTGATGTGAATAATATCAAAGTAGATGTTAAATGTGCAATTTGTAATGAACTTATTGGACTTGATATACCAATCACAAATGATTTAAATACTGGGTTTGCAGATCCCAAATTCTCTTCAGAATCAATTACTGGTGCTTGCCATTGTAATTTTACTCATATAATTAATCATGATCAATTACGTAAGCGACAAATTGGATCAGATGTTGTTCTGAGTAAGCTTCTACCTGGAGTTCATAAGAATTATTCATATGTTATGGCACCTAAAAGACATAAGATGTTGACTAAAGTCAAACATCGTGAATTTGTATGGAATTTCCAAGAGATCATTTCAACCAAAACCTTAAGAACTGCATCATTGAAATGGATTGTTGAGCATTGTTCATCTAGTAAAAGTGGTAAAGTTAAAAGAGAAGCTCAAGGGATTTTTAAACAATACATTTCAATGAATTTGATTCTGACCATCGTTCATAGTAGTAGTGTATCAATTATTGAGATTCCTATTGATTTGGTTGGATCTATTATTAGATATCAAGAATTCATTGAGAAATTGAATGAAAGTGGATTATTATTCCATAATGATATCAATACAATTATCAATGGATACATTGATAGATATAAAAATTTTTTTAAAATGATCACCGAAATTGATAAATTATTCATACCAACTTTGGATATTGATCTCATATGGCAAACCCATCAATTGGCCAATTTCTTTTACGTTGCCGATTGTATGACATCCAAATTAAGATGTGTAATTGATCATGAATATGGTATTGAGCACTGGAACTTGGATAAATCATTCAATGAAACAGCAAAAACTTACAAGAGTAAATTCAATCAAGAATACACCTTATGTTCTTGTTGGTATTGTTCATCTTTAAAAAACTCAAAACTGGAAAAGTTTGGTAATCTCTTTAGACGTGTAAAGAATGACTCGAATGTTATGAATGACGAATTCAATTTGACTCATGTTAGTGCTCATAATTCGGTTGAATTTGGGGGTGAAGACAAGAAGGGGGTGAATTTGCCATGGATCAAGGAGGGTGAGGAGGGTATTTATGTTGTTTCTCCGTTTAAGGTTGATGCGAGGTTTGTTGAATTGTTCAAGGGTGTGATTTAGGTGTTTGTGTTTTGTTGTGATGGTTGAAAGGGGTGGTGATAATGGTAATAATTGGTGATAATTGGTGATAATTGGTGATAATAATTGGTGATAATAATTGGTGATTGATAGTGATAATTTAAAGGTTGTGATTATTTTGTAGTTTACAGTGATGTATTCACTGTGATTTTTATGTTATGAGTTCATTTGGGCGGTTATTTCAACACCATACGTGTTGGTGAAGCACCAAACGAAACGAAAAAGTGAAAAACAGGTTAACAGGTTAACCGTCAACGGCCAACGGCCAACGGTCAATGACAATTCAAAACATTCCAAATGATCAGTAAAACAAACAAACCAAGGAACGAACGAACGCACGAGCGAAGCGAGTGTGTGAGTGAGTTCGTGAGTTTGTGAGTGAGAACATTTGAGTGAGAACAAATGAGTGAGTTCGCTCGTTCGTGAGTAGCAAAGCGAGTGCGTGAGTAAAAAACTGAGTGAGTGCGATTGAGTAGCATTATATTATTCATGGACTGAACTGTTATAAGAATGAGGATATAAGAATAAGAATATAAGAATATGATACAAGTATATAAATACTCTCTCTCTCATTCGCGAAGATAATACTCCTAAGTTTAGTGATTTTTTGCAAAAATTTGCAAAATATGCAAAATTTGCAGCCAACTAATCATCCTTTCAACACTGTTGAAAGGAGTTGTGAGTCAAGTGATGATTGGCTATTTATGTCCTTGTAATTGTCAGCAGTAAAAGTGTCAGCAGTAACAGTATCAGCAGTAACAGTATCAGCAGTAATAGTGTCAGCAGTACCAATATCAGCAGTAACAGTATCAGCAGTAACAGTGTCAGCAGTACCAATATCGCACTAACAGTATCAGCAGTAACAGTCACTAACAATATCAGCAGTACCAATATCAGAACTAACAGTGTCAGCACTAACAAGTATCATTTAAAACTATCATACAAATCACATCATACAAATCACTCAATTGTCACTGTAACAATTTCATTCAAATCACTCAATAGTGTCAGCATCACGATCTCAATTTTCAGTATCAGCTTCAAAATCACTCAATTGTTCCACAATTGAGTAATTGTCAGTATCAGCATCACATCACTCAATTGTTCCACAATTGAGTAATTCAGTATCAGCATCACAATCACTCAATTGTTTCACAATTGAGTAATTATCAGTATCAGCATCACAATCACTCAATTGTGGCCCACTCACTCACCCACTCACTCGCTTCGCTGGCTCACTCACTCACTGATTCGCAGTACTATGCTCGTAAGTATCAAGCACTCATAGTACTGCTTCGCAGCACTATTCGTCGCGATTGGTGTATTACCGCAACGCAGCACCTCGCAGGGTCCAAATTAGGTTCTCCTGCATACTACTGACGAAACTTGTAGCCACGCACGAAAAAGTGAAAAAACAGGAAATCAACAACATGGTTAAAGGAGCCATTATTCGTAACATACGAAGGAAACCGCTCATAGTGTTGGGACCTCTTAGTTTAATACTTCTCGTTTACATTTTGTTTATGGGAGGTAAAGAGTCAGTTCCCAATACGAGCAATACCAAAGTCAACAAGTATAGCTATGAAAAGAAGTCAAAGAATGGATGGTTTGGTAAGAGTAAAGAAGTTGTTTTTAAGAATTTACCAGGTAATCATATATCTCATTATGATTTAAACAAGTTGACCAACTCTGCCGATGCATTGAGCAATAAAGAGGAGGTTTTACTTTTAACTCCAATGGCAAGGTTTCTTCCAGCTTATTGGGATAATGTTAATAAGTTAACATATGATCATTCATTAATTACATTAGGATTCATTTTCCCTCGTAATACTGATGGTGATAACGCATTAAAAAAATTGGAAAGAGCTATAAAGCTTCTGCAATCAAAACTGGAGATGAATTTTAAAAAAATTATTATTTTAAGGCAAGATAGTAATTCATTAAATACTCAAAATGAAAAGGAAAGACATGCATTGAAAGTTCAAAAAGAACGTAGATCAATGATGGCATTAGCTAGAAACTCTTTGGTATTTACAGCTTTACTGCCTTCTCATTCTTGGGTTTTATGGATGGATGCTGATATAATCGAATCTCCTCCAACTTTAATTCAAGACTTGGCTAATCATGATAAACCTATAATGAGTGCCAATGTATATCAAAGATATCAAAATGAAAATGGTCAAGATTCAATTAGACCTTATGACTTTAACAATTGGGTGGAATCAGAGGAAGGTTTGGAAATGGCCAAACAAATGTCCTCGGATGAAATCATCGTTGAAGGGTACCTGGAAATGGCAACTTATAGGCCATTAATGGCTCACTTTTATGATCAAAATGGTGATAAAAATACAGAAATGGCTTTGGATGGTGTTGGTGGTGGTGCGGTATTGGTTAAGGCCGAGGTTCATAGAGATGGCGCAATGTTTCCTTCCTTCCCATTTTATAACTTGATTGAAACGGAGGGTTTTGCAAAGATGGCAAAGAGATTGGGGTATGAGGTTTTTGGATTACCAAACTATTTAGTCTTTCATCATGAGGATTAGGGGGGGAATACCATGCATACAGCTAGGATTAAAGTGTGCCGCCGAGTTGAATGTGGGTTGAGTCCTTGGTTTTATTATAGAAGGTATTTGAATACAGTCTATGAATTAGTTTATTGTAGAGTTTTGGTGAGGGTGACGAACGAACGAACGAACGAGCGAAGCGAGTACGTGAGTTCGTGAGTTCGTGAGTGAGTTCGTGAGTGAGTTCGTGCGTGGGTGAGTGAGTGATATCGCCTCGGCATAACTTTTCGTGCAGCTATATAATTTACCGTCTTTGCTCGTTTGTTTGAATCTGCTGAATTCGCTACTCCTTCAGCACGAACTCACGAACTCACTCAAAAGTTTGCTACCAACGAGCAGAGTACTAACGAGTAAAGCGAGTTAGTGTTGTGTTTCGGAGCGGCTACGTCGTATTTTTAGGACTTTCTTTTGATGATTTTTCAGCCGAGGGCCTCTCGTCTTTATATACTCTAACTGAGATGAGATGAGACGGTTTGTGTCATTGCTGACAGAAACGCGCTTTGCCCTTCGTCTAAGGGATATTGCTTAGTCAGAGGTTGTTAATCGGTTATTTAGTGTTGTAGTAACCCAAATACCTAACAGTTAGTACAAGGGTAAATTTGCAATCAAACCAACGAGCAAAGTACTAACGAGTGTACGCACTCACTCACGGACTCACGCACTCACTCACTCACAGGATTGGCTGCGAAAATAATATCTGCGAATCGTCGTCTTCAGTCACTTTATTTGTTACTCACGAATACACGAAATCACGGACTCGCTTGGTTCAGTTAGTTTGCCGTTCGCATGAATGAACGAGCGAACGAGCGAACGAACCGAACGATCGAACGAACGAACGAACGAACGAGCGAACGAGCGAACGAGCGAACGAGCGAACGAACGAATGAACGAACGAACGAACTCACTCACGAACTCACAAACTCACGAACTCACAAACTCACAAACTCACAAACTCACGAACTCACGAACTCACAAACTCACAAACTCACTCACTCACTCACTCACCCACGCACTCACTTACTCGCACTCACTCACACATTCACAGCAGTGGCTGCGAAAATAATATCTGCGAGTCCTCTTCAGTCACTTTATTTGTTACTCACGAACGAACGAACGAATCGAACGAACCGAAAGAACCGAACGAACGCACTCACTCACGTACTCATAAGTTCGCTTCTCTCGCACTCACTCACTTATTCACTCACTCACAGCATTGGCTGCAAAAAAAATATCTGCGAATCGTCCTCTTCAGTCACTTTATTTGCTACTCACAAACGAGCGAACGCACTCACTCACTTATTCACTCACTCACTCATTCACACTTGTTCTCTCAGGCACGCACTCTTACTCACAAATTCACTCACGAACTCACTCACGAACTCCTCACTCACTCACGTACTCACCTACTAAATCACTTTCAAACGCACTTTCAAACTCACTTTCAAACTCACTTTCAAACTCACTTTCAAATCGCTTCACTCGTTTGCTCACTCACTCGCTTCGCAAAACTGAAGAGTAACCAGCAGAGATTTGACCTGGATGGTTCAAGACAATAACGTGAGCCTTAAAAGATTCAGCAACCTTAGCTGGGTCGTTCTTGGAGTCGGCTTTTCTAGACTAGTTGCTATGTCCGTTAAGGAATCTGTCTACTCTCAATCCCTACTTGAACTGGGCTGCTTAATCCTTTAGAGTTGCCACTTCCGTAAATCTACTCAAATCCACTCCCATTTCTGAAACTCACACTTGAACCATAGCCATACCCAATACTATCGATGAATTTATTACACCTTTTGTGTGGCACCTTTCTTTGCAGTACCATTCTATACTATTTCGTGGCACTATTCATAGTACAGCTTCGCAGCATCCCCAACTCACAATAAGTGACAATAAACGAACGAACGAACGAACGAATGAGCGAGCGAACGAATGAACGAGCGAACGAACGAATGAGCGAGCGAGCGAACGAACGAACGAACGCACTCACTCACTCACTCACTCACTCACGCACACACTCACACACACACTCACACACACTCACACACACGCTCCCTCACACTCACACTCGCTTACACGCACTCACTCACGCACTCACTCGCGAACTCACTCACAGCATTGGCTGCGAAAATAATATCTGCGAGTCCTCTTCAGTCACTTTATTTGTTACTCACGAGCGAACGAGCGAACGAGCGAGCGAACGAACGATCGAGCTAACGAGCGAACGAACGAACGAACGAGCGAACGAACGAGCGAACGAACGAGCGAACGAGCGAACAAACAAACGAGCGAACGAATCGAACGAACGAACGTACGGGCGAACGAACGTACGGGCGAACGAACGAAATCACGAACGAGCGAACGAACGAACGAACGAACGAACGAACGAAATCACGAACGAGCGAACGAACGAACGAACGAACGAACGAACGCACTCACTCAAAAGTTCGCTTCTCTCGCACTCACTCACTTATTCACTCACTCTCACTCGCTTCGCATGTTCGCTCTCGCACTCACTCACTCATTCACTCTCCACTTATTCACCACTCTCCACTTATTCACCACTCACCACTCACGCACTCACTTACTCGCACTCACTCACTCGCTTTGTTCGTTCGAAAATGGTAATTTTGCAATCAAACCAACGAGCAAAGTACTAACGAGCGTACGAACTCACGTACTCACTCACTCGCTTCGCTCGTTCGTTATCACTGAAAAGTTTGTTACCAACGAGCGAAGAACTAACGAGTGAAGCGAGAATATCTGCGAGTCCTCTTCAGTCACTTTATTTGTTACTCACGAACGAACGAACGAACGAACAAACGAACGAAGAACGAACGAGCGAACGAAGAACGAACGAACGAAAGAACTAAAGAACGAAAGAACTAACTCATTTCGCTCGTTCTTTAATCAAAAGAATTCGCAACTCACCCACTCACCCACTCACCCACTCACACACTCACACACTCTCGAACGAACGAACGAACGAACGAACGAACGAACGAACGAATGAGCGAGCGAACGAATGAACGAACGAACCGAACGAACGAGCGAACGAACGAACGAGCCGAACGAACGAGCCGAACTAAAGAACTCACTTACTAACTCATTTCGCTCGTTCTTTAATCAAAAGAATTGGCTACTCACCCACACACTAACTCACCCACTCTCGTACTCATTCTCGAACTCACTCACGCACTCACGAGCGAGCGACCGAGCGACCGAGCGAACGAACGCACTCACGAGCGAACTCACGAACTCCCTCACTCGTTCGTTCGCTCGTTCGTTATGGAAACAACCAAAGAGGCACCATACTCACTCAAAAGTTTGCACTCACTCAAAAGTTAGCTGCTCACTCGAAAGAATGCTACTCACTCAAAAGTTTGCACTCACTCACGAACTCACTCACCCACTCTCGAACTCGCTAACTCACGAACTCACGAAATCACGAATGAGCGAACGAATGAGCGAAAGAACGAACGAACGAACTCAAAAGTTCGCTTCACTCACTCTCACTCGCTTTGCATGTTCGCTCCCGCACCCACTCACTCATTCTAACTTGTTCACTCACGAACTCACTCACGAACTCACGAACTCACGAACTCACGAACTCACAAACTCGTTCATTCGCTCGTTCCTTATGGAAACAACCAAAGAGGCACCATACTCACTCAAGGCTGCGAAAATAATATCTGCGAGTCGTCCTCTTCAGTCACTTTATTTCCACGAAATCACGGACTCGCTTGGTTCAGTTAGTTTGCAGTTCGTATGAATGAACGAACGAACGAATGAACGAACGAACGAACTCATTCACGCACGCACTCACTCACGAACTCACGAACTCGTTCGTTCGCTCGTTCGTTATGAAAACAACCAAAGAGGCACCATACTCACTCAAAAGTTTGCTACCAACGAGCAAAGTACTAACGAGTGAAGCGAGTTAGTACAAGGGTAATTGTGCAATCAAGCCAACGAGCACTAATGAGCGTACGCACTCACTCACTCACTCACTCACTTACTCGCACTCACTCACCCACTCACTCACTCACCCACTCACTCACTCGCACACTCACACACTCATTCACAGCATTGGCTGCGAAAATAATATCTGCGAATCGTCCTCTTCAGTCAATTTATTTGTTACTCACGAACGAACGAACGAGAACAGACGAGCAAAAGAACGAGCGAAAGAACAAACGGAAGAATAAACGAGCGAATGAAAGAGGGAAAGAACGAACGAACGAACTCAAAAGTTCGCTTCACTCACTCATTCACACTTGTTCACTCACGCACGCTCACGCACGCTCTCGCACCCACTCACTCATTCACACTTGTTCATTCACTCACGAACTCACTCACGAACTCACTCACGAATTCACTCAAGCACTCACTCACGCACTCACTCACGAACTCATTCACGAATTCACTCACTCACTGACTCACTGACTCACTCACTCACTCACCCACTCACTCACGAACTCACGAACTCACGAACTCACGAACTCACGAACTCACGAACTCACGAACTCACGAACTCACGAACTCACGAACTCACGAACTCACGAACTCACGAGCTCACGAACTCACAAACTCACGAACCACGAACTCACGAACGAACGAACTCACGAACTCACGAACGAACGAAGTAACGAATGAGCGAACGAACGAACGAGCGAACGAACGAACGAACGAACCGAACGAACGAACGAACGAGCGAACGAACGGGCGAACGAACGAACGAACGGGCGAACGAACGGGCGAACGAAATCACGAAATCACGAAATCACGAAATCACGAACGAACGAAATCACGAACGAGCGAACGAACTAAAGAACTCACTCACTAACTCATTTCGCTCTTTCTTTAATCAAAAGAATTCACTACTCACCCACTCACCCACTCTCGAACTCACTCACGAACGAACGAATGAACGAGCGAACTCACTCTAACGAACGAAATCACGAAATCACGAAATCACGAACGAACGCACTCACTCACGAACGAGCGAACGAGAGAGCTCACTCTAACGAACTCACGAACGAACGCACTCACTCACTCACTCGCTTCGGTCGTTCGTTCGTTCGGCAAGGGTAATTTTGCAATCAAACCAACCAGCAAAGTACTAACGAGCGCACGAACGAACGAACTCACGAACTCACGAACTCACGAACTCACTCACGAACTCACGAACTCACGAACGAACGAACTCACGAACGAACTCACGAACGAACTCACTCACTCACTCACTCACTCACTCACTCACTCACTCACTCACTCACGAACGAACGAACGAACGAACGAACGAACGAACGAACGAACGAACGAACGAACGAACGAACGAACGAACGAACGAACGAACGAACGAACGAACGAACGAACGAACGAACGAACGAACGAACGAACGAGCGAACGAACGAGCGAACGAACGGAACGAACCTACAGAACGAACGAGCCGAACGAGCCGAACGAACGAACGAACGAACGAACGAACGAACGAACGCACTCACTTACTTGCACTCAGTCACTCGCTTCGTTCGTTCGACAAGGGTAATTTTGCAATCAAACCAACCAGCAAAGTACTAACGAGCGTACGCACGAACTCACCCACTCACGAACTCACTCATTCACTCACTCACTCACTCACTCACTCACGACTCACGAATTCACTCACTCACTCACTCTAACGAACGAATTCACGAACTCACTCACGAACTCACTCACGAACTCACGAACTCACGAACTCACTCACGAACTCACGAACTCACTCACACTCGAACTCACTCACCCACTCACTCTCGAACTCACGAAAGAACGAACGAACGAACTCAAAAGTTCGCTTCACTCACTCTCACTCGCTTTGCATGTTCGCTCTCGCACCCACTCACTCATTCACACTTGTTCACTCACGAACTCACGAACTCACGAACTCCCTCACTCGTTCGTTCGCTCGTTCGTTATGAAAACAAGCAAAGAGGCACCGTACTCACTCAAAAGTTTGCACTCACTCAAAAGTTAGCTGCTCACTCAAAGGTTTCTACTCACTCACGTACTCACCCAAAAGTTAGCTACTCACTCGAAAGAATGCTACTCACTCAAAAGTTTGCACTCACTCACGCACTCACTCACTCGCTTCGTTCGTTCGTTCGACAATGGTAATTTTGCAATCAAACCAACGAGCAAAGTACTAGGGAGCGTACGAACGAACGAACGAACGCACGAACGCACTCACTCACGAACTCATAAGTTCGCTTCTCTCGCACTCACTCACTTATTCACTCGCTTCGTTCGTTCGACAAGGGTAATTTTGCAATCAAACCAACCAGCAAAGTACTAACGAGCGTACGAACTCATGATCTCACTCACGCACGAACTCGCACTCACGAACTCGCTTCGTTCGTTCGTTGGACAAGGGTAATTTTGCAATCAAACCAACGAGCAAAGAACCAACGAGCGTACGAACTCACGAACTCACTCACTCACTCACTCACTCGCTTCGCTCGTTCGTTATCACTGAAAAGTTTGCTACCAACGAGCAAAGAACTAACGAGTGAAGCGAGTTAGTACAAGGGTAATTTTGCAATCAAACCAACGAGCACTAACGAGCGTACGCACTCACTCACTTACACGCACTCTCTCACTCTCTCACTCTCTCACTCACTCACTCACTCACTCACTCACTCACTCACTCACTCACTCACTCACTCACTCACTCACTCACTCACTCACTCACTCACTCACTCACTCACTCACTCACTCACTCACACACTCCCTCACTCACTCACTCACTCACTCACTCAC
>JAKUAJ010000012.1:48797-176069 GCA_030562865.1 Kodamaea lidongshanica (nom. inval.) | reverse complement strand
CACTTTTTTTTGTTACTCACGAATACACGAAATCACGAAATCACGAACGAACGAAATAAAGAACTCAGTCACTAACTGATTTCGCTCGTTCTTTAATCAAAAGAATTCGCTACTCACCCACTCAAAAGTTCGCACTCACTCACTCACCCACCCACTCTCTGTTATATAATGGCAGGTGCCTGCATTGGATGCAGGCTATCAGGTCTCTGTAGTGTGCTAAGTTGTGTCAGATGATGCAAGGTAATGCTACTGTTCGGAGAATTCCATTAGTAATAGTACTAGGGTTGCTATTAGAAGGAGTAAGTTGCTATGGTATTACCTGTTAAGGGAGCTTCTGTATTAGTAGTTGGGAAGGATAGTCTATATAAGATAGTAGTATTCCCAATGGAAGGAGCAGCTGTGTTTAGTACAGTGAATACGAATAGAATGATTCGTGGGTGTTGTTATAATAAGTGTAAGTTAAAATCAATAGATAAGTAAGTATATGATGTATTCTACATAAAGAATACAAAGATCCGGGATATAATAGCCCACCTAGGAGGTTTGGGCGTATTATATAACACTCTCGAACTCACCCACTCTCGAACTCGCTCGTTCACGAACTCACGAACTCACGAAATCATGAAATCACGAACGAACTCACGAACTCACTCACGAACTCACGAACTCACGAACTCACGAACTCACGAACTCACGAACTCACTCACGAACTCACGAACTCACGAACTCACTTACTCGCACCCACTCACTCACTCACTCACAGCATTGGCTGCGAAAATAATATCTGCGAATCGTCCTCTTCAGTCAATTTATTTGGTACTCACGAAATCACGGAATCACGGACTCGCTTGGTTCAGTTAGTTTGCCATTCGTATGAATGAGCGAATGAGCGAACGAATGAACGAACGAACGAGCCGAACGAACGAACGAGCCGAACGAACGAACGAGCGAACGAACGAACGAACGAACGAACGAACGAGCCGAACGAACGAACGAACGAACGAACGAGCGAACGAATGAGCGAGCGAACTCACGAACGAGCGAACGAGCGAACGAGCGAGCGATCGAACTCACGAACGAGCGAGCGAATGAGCGAACTCAAGAACTCACTCACGAACTCAAAAGTTCGCTTCACTCACTCTCACTCGCTTTGCATGTTCGCTCACACTCACACTCACGAACTCACGAACTCACGAACTCACGAACTCACGAACTCACGAACTCACAAACTCACAAACTCACAAACTCACTCACTCACTCGCTTCGTTCGTTCGTTCGGCAAGGGCAATTTTGCAATCAAACCAACCAGCAGAGTACTAACGAGCGTACGAACTCAGGAACTCACTCACGAATTCACTCACTCACTCACGAACGAACTCAAAAGTTCGCTTCTCTCGCACTCACTCACTTATGCACTCACTCTCACTCGCTTCGCATCCTCGCTCTCGCACCCGCTCACCCATTCACACTTGCTCACTCACTACTCACGAACTGACGAACTCACGAACTAACTCACGAAGTCACTCACGAAATCACTCACGAACTCACTCACGAAGTCACTCACGAAATCACTCACGAAGTCACTCACGAAGTCACTCACGAAGTCACTCACGAATTCACTCACGAAGTCACTCACAAACTCACCCACTCTCGAACTCACGAAATCACGAACGAACGAACGCACGAACTCACTCACTTACTCGCTTCGCTCACTCACTCACTCACTCACTCACTCACAGAATTGGCTGCGAAAATAATATCTGCGAATCGTCGTCTTCAGTCACTTTATTTGTTACTCACGAACGAACGAACGAGCGAACGAACGAAGGCACGCTCTCACGAACTCACTTATTCACTCACTCACGCACCCACTCACTCATTAACGAACGAGCGAACGAACGAAGGCACGCACTCACGAACTCACTTATTCACTCACTCACTCACTCACTCACTCACTCACTCACTCACTCACTCACTCACTCACTCGCTTCGCTCGTTCGTGAGTTCGCTCGCTAGTTCGTTCGTTCGTCGCTCGTTTCGGCAACTCTTCTCAAGCCGCACCAAAACCCATATTTCAGAGATGAGAAGAGAAAAAAAAATAAAATCCCATCAAGATGCAACTCACATGGAAGGATATCCCTACGGTGCCAACGTCCAACGACATGTTGGACATTGTTCTCAACCGTACTCAAAGAAAGACACCCACTGTGATTAGACCAGGCTTCAAAATCACACGTATTCGTGCCTTTTACATGAGAAAGGTTAGATTTACTGCCGAAGGATTCACTGAAAAGTTTACAGATATTATATCTGGATTCCCAAACATTAATGATGTTCATCCATTCCATAGAGATTTGATGGATACATTATATGAAAAGAATCATTACAAGGTTTCATTAGCTGCAGTATCTCGTGCCAAGACCTTGATTGAACAAGTTTCAAGAGATTATGTTCGTTTATTAAAGTTTGGACAATCATTATATCAATGTAAACAATTGAAACGTGCTGCTTTAGGTAGAATGGCCACTATTGCAAAGAAATTAAAAGATCCATTTGTATATTTGGAACAAGTTAGACAACATTTAGGACGTTTACCAAGTATTGATCCAAATACTAGAACATTACTTATTTGTGGATATCCAAATGTTGGTAAATCATCATTTTTAAAATGTGTTACTAAAGCTGATGTTGAAGTTCAACCTTATGCTTTTACAACCAAATCACTTTATGTTGGACATTTTGATTATAAATATTTACGTTTTCAAGCTATTGATACACCTGGTATTTTAGATAGACCAACTGAAGAAATGAATAATATTGAAATGCAATCTATTTATGCTATTGCTCATTTAAGATCATGTGTTTTATATTTTATGGATTTATCTGAACAATGTGGTTTTTCAATTGAAGCTCAAGTTAAATTATTTCATTCAATTAAACCTTTATTTGCAAATAAATCAGTTATGGTTGTTATGAATAAGAGTGATATTATTAAAGAAGAACATTTACCAATTGAAAAGCAAGAATTATTAAAATCTTTGGCTACAGCTGTACCAGGTATTGAAATTATGCATGCATCATGTTATGAAGAAGATAATATTATGCAAGTACGTAATCAAGCTTGTGAAAAATTATTAACAGCTAGAATTGAACAAAAATTGAAGGGATCAGGACGTGTTAATAACGTTTTGAATAAGATTCATGTTGCTAAACCTCAATCAAGAGATGACATTGATAGAAGTCCTCATATTCCTGATGCAATTGCAGCATTGGCTAAATATAATAAGGATGATCCAAATAGAAGAAAATTGGCTAGAGATATCGAAGAAGAAAATGGAGGTGCAGGTGTATTTAACATCAACTTGAAAGATAAATATTTACTTGAAGATGAAGAATGGAAAAATGATATCATGCCAGAAGTTTTGGATGGTAAAAATGTATACGATTTCTTGGATGTTGATATTGCCGCCAAATTGAAAGCATTGGAAGAAGAAGAAGAAAAATTAGAAGCTGAAGGATTTTATGACTCAGATTCAGAATTAGATGATGATGAAACTCTTGACATTAAAGAAAAAGCTGAATGGATTAGAAATAAACAAAAAACTATGATCAATGAAGCTCGTTACAGAAAATCTTTAAAGAATAGAGCTATAATGCCAAGAGATCAAATTAAGAAAACTTTTAGTCAAATGGAAAATCACATGTATAATGCTGGTTATGACACCTCTATTTTGAAAAAGAATGCTAAACGTGATGAAGAATTAAGTGGTGTGGATATCTTAAAGAGAAATCAAGGTGTCGCTCAAGCAAAGATTCATAAGAAGAATGCTCCAAGAGGTCAATCTGATAGATTGAATGATGGTGTGGCTGATGGAGCTCTTAGATCTCAAGCTGAAAGATTACATAAAGTTCAAAGAAGAGAAAGAAATAGAGCTGCAAGACAAGGTGAAGGTGATAGACACGCAACCGCTGCCCTTCCAAAGCATTTGTTCCTGGGTAAGAGAGGTATTGGTTCTAGTGACCGTCGTTAGTGTAAATTAGTTGTATGGTTTAATAAATTGTTTTGAAAAACGAGCGAGCGAAGAACAAATGAGCGAAGCGAATTTGTGAATGAGTGAGTGAGTTTGAGTGAGTGCGTGAGTTAGAGTGGCTTAAAGTGAGTTAGAGTGAGTTAGCGTGAGTGCGTGAGTGAGTGCGTGAGTTAGAGTGAGTTAGAGTGAGTGCGTGAGTGCGAAAATGAGTAAGCAAACTCGCTTCGCTCGTTCGCTCGTTCGCTTGTTCGTTCGCTTGTTCGTGAGTGAGTGAGTGAGTGAGTTCGTGGGAGAGTGAGAGAGTGAGTGCGTACGCTCGTTAGTACTTTGCTGGTTGGTTTGATTGCAAAATTACCCTTGTCGAACGAAAGAAGCGAGTGACTGAGTGCAAGTAACTGCGTGCGTGCGTTCGTGCGTTCGTTCGTTCGTTCGTTGGTTCGTTCGCTCATTCGCTCATTCGTTCGTTCGTTCGTTCGTTCGTTAGTTAGTTCGTTTGCTCATTCGTTCGTTTGTTCGCTCGTTCATTCATACGGACGGCAAACTAACTGAACCAAGCGAGTCCGTGATTTCGTGTATTCGTGAGTAACAAATAAAGTGACTGAAGAGGACGATTCGCAGGTATTATTTTCGCAGCCAATGCTGTGAGTGGGTGAGTGAGTGCGAGTAAGTGAGTGCGTGGGTGAGTTCATGAGTTCGTGAGTTCGTGATTTCGTTCGTTCGTTCGTTAGCTCGTTCGTGATTTCGCTCGTTCGTTCGTTCGTTCGTTCGTTCGTTCGTTCGTTCGTTCGTTCGTTCTTTAGTTCGTTAGTTCGTTCGTTAGTTCGTTAGTTCGTGATTTCGCTCGTTCGCTCGGCTCGTTCGTGATTTCGTGATTTCGTGATTTCGTTCGTTCGTTCGCTCATTCGTTCGTGATTTCGATCGCCCGTATATTTACCCGTACGTTCGCTCGTCCATTCATGTGAACGGCAAACTAAGTGAACCAAGCGAGTCCGTGAATTCGTGAATTCGTGATTTCGTGAGTACCAAATAAATTGACTGAAGAGGACGATTCGCAAATTTTTTTTTTCGCAGCCAATGCTGTGACTGAGTGCGTGACTGAGTGAGTTCGTGACTGAGTGAGCTCGTGAGTTCGTGAGTTCATGAGTGAGTAGTGAGTGAACAAGTGTGAATGAGTGAGTGAGTGCGAGAGCGAACATGCGAAGCGAGTGAGTGAGTGAATAAGTGAGTGAGTGCGAGAGAAGCGAACTTTTGAGTTCGTTCGTTCGTTCGTTCGTTTGTTCGTTGGTGGGTGAGTTCGCTCGTTCGTTCGTGTGTTCGTTCTTTCGTGAGTGAGTGAGCAAACTCGCTTCGCTCGTTCGCTTCA
This sequence comes from Kodamaea lidongshanica (nom. inval.), assembly GCA_030562865.1. Lineage (NCBI taxonomy): Eukaryota > Fungi > Ascomycota > Pichiomycetes > Serinales > Debaryomycetaceae > Kodamaea > Kodamaea lidongshanica (nom. inval.). Next base: position 170,675 of record JAKUAJ010000012.1, on the reverse strand, counting down.
AGAAGGGAACGAGTAGCTCAGAAAGAGTATAAAGAGTAGCAAATTCACAAACTTGAACAAAAAAAGCTTATTGAGTATGTGCTGAAGAAATGAATCTTTGGTGAGTTGCTGGGTATGTTGAGAATCAGCTCGGAATTTTTATTAGCTGGGCGAATATGTGTTCAAGGCAAGCTCCCAAGAAAATTATAACATGGTTCAAGTTTGGGGTAATTGAATGGTGTAGTGAACTAACAAGCAAACGAACTAACGAGCGAAGCGAGTTAGTGAGTGAAACGAGTTAGTGAGTGAAGCGAGTTAGTGAGTGAAGCGAGTTAGCAAATGAAGGGAGATAGTGAGTAAATTTAGTAAATTTAGTGAGTGAAGTAAGTTAGTGAGTAAAGTTAGTGAGTGAATAAGCTAGTGAGCGAATAAGCTATGAAACTAAATGAATGGTGTATTGAGTTAACTAATTGAATGGTATATTCAGTTAGTGCTATAATTGAATAGTACACTCAGGAACTAACCTCTAAAGACCCGTACCGCAATAATAAAACTGAATTACTCACTCACTCACTCTCTCAAGCCACTATGTAAAGTGCAGTATTCGTATTACACTATAATTACTATTCATATTACTGCGAAGCAGCAGCTTATTCACCGTATTAAGTCGCTTCGCAGCAGTTTATTCACCTTATTAAGTCGCTTCGCTCCCACTCACGAACGAACGAACGAACGAACGAACGAACGAACTCACATTTGCTCCCACTCAATTATTACAAGATTTCACCAATAAAAATAGGAAGGGATATTCGATACTTGAGACTCATAAACTTGGTGCCACAATCATATCATTCATTACTGATCTGAATCTGATAATAGCAATAGGTTTGCAAACGAGCGGCAAGTTTTTTACCTCTATGATTTTTATGATTTCATTATTATTTCTATGACATCCGAACAGAACTCGCATTGGTTTAAAAAAGGCAGTCATCAATGGTTACTCCAATGGTTACTCCAATGGTCATTCCAATGGTAACTCCAATGGTCACTCCAATGGTCACTCCAATGGTAACTCCAATAGTCACTTGTTAGGTATTTGGGTTACTACAACACTAAATAACCGATTAATAACCTCTGACTAAGCAACAATACTCAGACGATGGGTCAATAGCGTTCTGTCATCAGTGACACAAACTACCTCATCTCATCTCAATTAGAGTATATAAAGGCGAGGAAGCCTCGGCTAAATAATTAACAAAAGTTAGTCTTAAAAACTAGACGTAGCCACTCCGAAACACAACATCACTCCAATGGTCACTCCAATGGTAACTCCAATAGTCACTCCAATGGTCACTCCAATGGTAACTCCAATAGTCACTCCAATGGTCACTCCAATGGTCACTACAATGGTCACTACAATGGTCACTGGCGAACTCACTCACCCACTCACTCTATCACTTTGCTCACCCACTCACTCTATCACTTTGCTCACCCACTCACTCTATCACTTTGCTCACTCACTCTATCACTTTGCTCACTCACTCACTCGCTTCGCTCGTTCGTTCGCTCGTTATAGACATCTACACCTATTGATAGAAACTGCCATAGAAGTGGCAGATAAGGAAGCAACAGCAAAAGTGAAAAGGGTGGATTCTCTTATTTTCGGAAATCTTGCACATTCTTACACATTCACGAACGAACGAACGAACGAATGAATGTACTTGCTTCGCTCGTTCGCTCATTTACCTATCTCTCCTCCCTCATATACTCAAGATATCTGGTTCCAGCTACGTAAAAACCTGCACATAGTCTGTCTTTCAGGACCTCACGCACTCACTCACTCGCTTCGCCGATTTACTTGTTCGGCAATAAACATCAAGCTGTTGAATTCACTCGAAAATGGTTGTATAGTGTAGTGGTTATCACCTTTGGTTTTGATCCAAATAACCCCGGTTCGAATCCGGGTACGACCTATTTTTGAAGAAATGGCTGCGAATACCTGAAAATGAACTAGATGATAGACGCACCCGAATGTATTATTTTTAGATCCTTTTCGACATTGTCATTCTTCCTGACTGTTATTAATTGCTTACAAACTTCATTCTCAAATATCAAATACTCCATTACACTACTTTTTCAAATAAGCCAAGTGAAAAACAAGTGAACTCGCAAGAGCTAGTACACATGTGAGCCAAAAAACTCAAACTCACACTCACACTCACACTAGTATACAAACTCGCAAACCCGCTACGCTGGTTCGCTCGAACCCATTCCAACCTTTGACACCACCTCCATCCGTAGCTCTAAAAACCTCCATCAATGCAAATCTTATTTGACCCTTTCAATAGGCTACGAGAAGTTCAATACAAACGAGCAGTTCAATACAAAAGAGCAAAGCTCAATACAAATGAGCAGCTCTATTGAATTAAAAGATGTAATACCAGATCATACCAATCACACTAAACATAGCCAATTATACAAAATTTCCAATCTTCACATCTTTCCACCACACGTGAATCGTATATGGTTTTTATTATTAGATCCGTTCCATAACTTGACAGTAACTTTCTTGATATGATGTTTTTGAGCAAGGATCCAATGTGTAGTTTAATTCAATGTACAGTTTAACTCAATGTATTGGTGAATTCAATGATTATGATATCACCAACACTATGTATTTTTGTATTACATTATACACTTGCAACCAATGGATGAAATAGGAATGTGAATTGCGAACTAACGAACAAGCGAAGCGAGTGAGTGTGTGAGTGAGTGAGGAGTGCACATAATTTATACTATCCATATTCTACTATACTATAAATTAAACTATCTATACACTCTGTGTTAGGTATTTGGGTTACTACAAAACTAAATAACCGATTAATAACCTCTGACTAAGCAACGATGGGTCAATAGCGTTCTGTCATCAGTGACACAAACTAACTCAGCTCATCTCAATAAGAGTATATAAAGGCGAGGAACCCTCGGCTAAATAATTAGCAAAAGAAAGTACTAAAATACGTCGTAGCCACTCCGAAACACAACACTCTGTGTTAGTACGACTCCCTACAATATCAAGGAGCATACTCTAATAAAGATATTATGTCAGCTTATTACACAAGAAAGACATTTAGGCTGCACATCACATAGACCCGTACCCCAGTATTGGAACAAACCTCACTTACTTTCTCCCTCACTCGCAACGCTCGTTCGATATTGATATGACCTAACGCCGAGTGAGTAGCAAACTTTTGAGGTGATATGTTTGGAGGTTACGTTTAAAGGTAAGGATAACATCTACATATACTAAATGTATTCTTAATAGGTGATTGTCGAAGAATTGAGATAGAGTATACATTTACTGATTGTGGTGAGAACCTTGTTCGATAGACAACTTTGAGCAAAGCAGCATTTCTTTGGTACTAAGACCTCTGACTAAGCATTTAAGTTGTGTATCGAAGGATGTGGACATTGAGTAGATGATCCACCTCATCTGGAGAGTAAAGGAGGATTATTCGAGCAGAAAATAGAGAGTAGCGGTTGAATTGTAGCAATACGAAGATAGCGAGCGAAGCGAGTTATAACGATCCAAATAACGAAGTGAGTTCTAGGTGACGAAGAGAGTTCGAAGCGTCTTCTTGAGCTTGCCAGGATAATTTGACAGTCATTTCGTTTAAAATCTACAGATTTAGGCCAATTACATCACTATATTCAATTATTAATCATCTTATGAGAACCATAGTTTATCTTTCAGATACATTCATCGATAATTATCACCAGTCAATCCAATCATTCAACTTCTGGTTGGTTTCTACAGATCCAAACGTCTATGAATCAAGCCACAAACCAGATTACTGATTCAAAAATACTCATATGTATTCATATATATTCATAGTCAATTATTTGTACTCATATGTACTCACACTCCCAAGTACTCACAAGTACTCGCAAATACTCATACCTGTATATATTCATACTCATATATACTCATACTCACACTCATATATACTCACACTCACACTCATATATACTCATACTCACACTCATATATACTCACACTCACACTCATATATACTCATATACTCCTAGATCTTTATGTGATCGAAACAATGTATCAGTCAGGAATGTACAGTTTATCGGTATCAACCAATTCAACATTCACTGATGAAAGATCATAGTTACTCACTGAAAAGATTATACTCGTTTACTCATTCGCTCACTCGAAAGATCACACTCTTTCACTCACTCGCTCTAATACACACACATATACTTATACCCATAAATACTCATATACTCCTGGATCTTTATGTGATAGAAATCATGTATCACTCAAGAATGTACAGTTAACGGATCAACCAAATCAAACACAAAATTCATGAAAGATCATAGTCATTGTGAGTGAACTCACTGAAAAGATCATACTCTTTTCCTCACCTCCAAAGATCATATCCTTTCACTCACTCATTCGCAACGCTCGCTCGCTCGTCATTCAAGGGGTAAACTTAAAATCTGAGCCACACGTGCTATGGTTATCTCCTTCCACCTATTTAGGATAAATACCTGATTGGTCCAGGAATTTTTAATCACCCTTAATTTAAGATAACGTTAGTATAGAGACAAGATAATATAAAGTAAAAGATGTCGAGTGGATCATTGATTGATACCAGGTTTAAAAGTAAAAAAGGAGTTGGACACCATAGTCCCCTTACCAAATCTGTTGTTATCCCCAAATTAGTACAAGTTACCAAAGGTGATTCATTGGCAAGTGATTCATCTACAAGTGTATCTATGGGGAATTTACCAACGAACCAGTCGCACGAGTCTCACCAGTCGCACGAGTCTCATCAGTCGCACGAGTCTCATCAGACTCAGGAGTCTCATCAGACTCAGGAGTCTCATCAGTCTAACGATTTCCATCAGACTCAGGAGTTATATTTCCACAATCCCCATCAGAGTCAGGAGTCACAGGAGTCACACGATTTCCAAAATTCAAACATATCCTCCAAGTCAAAATCAGATCCTTCTACATCCTCAAAATCAGATCCTCCTACATCCTCAAAATCAGATCCTTCTACATCCTCAAAATCAGATCCTTCTACATCCTCCAAATCAGATCCTTCTACAATCAAAGATTCAACTTCAAACAAAAACCTAAGTCATGTTCCTTGTAAATTCTTCAAACATAAAAGATGTCAAGCTGGTAGTAATTGCCCCTTTTCGCATAATTTAGAAGGAACTTTGGCTGCTGACAAGTTACCTTGCAAATACTTTCAAAAGGGTAATTGTAAGTTTGGTTCAAAGTGTGCTTTGGGTCATTATTTGCCTGATGGTACCAGAGTGAATCTGAAATGGATGACAAATAAGGCTTCACGAGATGAAAATTCTATATATTTCATGGAATCTAGATTTAAAAGTTTACCTCATGGGTCTTCAAATTTAATTTCTAACATGCCTTTATATGAAGATTTACAAGGTTATGACTTATCAAGAAGTGTACAATCACAGCAATTACAATCACATCAAAATCTTCAATCATTAAATGATAATTATTCAATCAAGTTTGCGTATTTCCAAGATTCCAATCATTTTGATAGTTCACTGCCAAAGAGTTATTGGGAAAATACAAACAATCCTTTAGGTCAGCCATTTTCTAGAGATTATAAATCTTTGGGGATATTAGAGAATTATGGAGCTTTTGATAATTCATTGAAAATGTCTGATAATGGATCATTTAGAGGGTATGACCATTTTGGATCTTTACGAACATCTGACAATTTTGGATCGTTACGAACATCTGACAATTTTGGAACATCTGACAATTTTGGATCTTCAAGAACATCTGACCGTTTTGGTTCTTTGCTAACTTCTGACAATTTCGGCTCTTTACAAACATCTGACAATTTCGGTTCTTTACAAACATCTGACAATTTCGGTTCTTTACAAACATCTGACAATTTCGGTTCCTTGCTAACTTCACACAATTTCGGTTCTTTACAATCGTCACCTCCACATCAAAAACATTCAAATCAAATCAATATACTGAATACAACATTTTCCCCTCCAAATTACGCATTCACTAGCTCCTTTGCAGATGAAAACTACGACATCCTGCATGAAGACGTTTTTCTGCAAGACTATGTACCAGCACTGCTATCCGACTTGATTCTCACTCCTCAGGAACTTGTCAGTCGAGATCTGAGGTCACAGCTGGGAACTCTCAACGTGAGGCCAAATGTTTTGGATACTATGGAGGCTAAAAAGAAGGGTTTGTCTGATGATGTTTTTTTGATGGAGTAGCAGTGTGGAATAACACGCCGCCTAAAAGATTCCGCCACCAAGAAGATTGTCATCACTGAAAATATCATAAACAGACATTACCTAATACCTTGATGGTATTCGAAAACCTTGATATCGACATTGCCCAATACCTTGATATCGACATTACCTTGATATCGACATTGCCCAATACCTTGATGGTATTCGACATTACCTAATACCTTGATATCGACATTACCTGATATCGACATTACCTAATTCATTTTGACACTCACTCTCCACTACAAAACTCTCATTGTGAAAGTTAAAAAACTCAACCTGGTGTTGTATTGAAATTAAATATCACTGCTGCTGTGCAGCTTCTTTGCTGCCGTGCAGCCCTTCGCTACCGTGCAGCCCTTCGCTACCGTGCAGAATTTACCTATATACAAAAAATATTCAATTTTGCTTTTCAACAGACCTTGGGTTTGCTCTGTAGATGTCACCACAATTTTTGGTAAAGGCCATCATATACTTTACATTGGTAAACTTCTCATCTGGGGAAACCTTTCTAAGGTGATCAGCTTCAAACAAAGTGCCAGCCAAGTAGATTTCATCAGTATAAGGGTTCAAGGTGTAAACCAAGTAATCTGACACACTCTTTTCATTAACTTGTTCTTGACCATTTCTAACGATTGTTAACTTTTGCTTTGTTTGTAATTTCATAACAAGCTGAATATAAGTTGTTAATTCATTCGCATCTGGTAATACGTTGAATGAAACCACTTTAGGGTTCAGCTCAATAGACACAAGTTCCCAATCTAATCTAGCATCTTGTGGGAATGACTCGGCTCGGGATACCAAACTATTTACGAGTTCAATGCATCCAACTTGTCCGAGATGTTTTTGTAAGTATGGTTTACGTTCAGCAAGTCTCTTGTTACATCCGGAAGCGAAGATCTTGTTAGTTTTGACATAAAGCTCGATTCCATTATCTTTCCATTCATTGAATTTCAAACTTAATTTGGTTTCACGTTTAAACTTTACGATGTTATAAGTGTTAACCACAAACGATCCTAATCTTCTAAAGAGAAGCTTGTGCCATGATGTCAATGGCATGGCTGTTAACTTTGGTGGAATGTAAAAGTCAGCCATTACTCCAATAAAGTTTAATGGAATCTGGGCTATATCACCAGCCTTGGGTGCTTTTCTCTTCTTGGTTGCTTCAGTGCTTGCAAATCTCACTGTTGAAAATGTAGGGGCTCTACGCAAGAGCCCTAGCCTGCTTATACTGATCATGGTTCTTCTAAAATTTTTCAATCCAATCATGTGATCTCCACACAATAAGTTTTGAGTGGGGAGTTACAAGAGGTGACGGTGAGTGTAATGAAGTGTATGTTTGTGAGTGTTAGTTTGGTGGGTTTGTTATGGGATTGATTTGATAAAAGATATGAGGGTATAGGTTATTTGGTATGGTTATCCAAGAGGAGGGTTGAAGATGGTTGCAAATGGATGAGATTTTGCGAAATTTTGGTTGCAATCTATAGAAATGAAGGTACAGAGTTATTGGTATTGATGATGTGCACGGGTGATTGATATTGATTGTGTATTCAGGGTGGTTGTTATTGATGGTGTATCCATGGTGATTGGTACTGATGGTGTATGTTAAAGATTAGATTAAACGTATTTGCTAGGGGAATTTGGTAAAAAGCAGGATTGAGTATCGTATTAAGTCATGTCATCTTGGAGATCAATTCAAGTACAAGTTTGAGACAAGAGCATGACGATATAATTCAAGACACCAGGATGGAATCACCTGGAATTGAATTCATAATAATATAATGAGTTGGTGGATTCATAAAAATGGTTTGACTATAGATGGTATGACTATATATGGTATGACTATATATGGTATGACTATATATGGTATGATTATATATGGTATGACTGTATATTTCACCATAAGCATAGTATTAAATCCAAATACTATTAACTTCAATATCAATAAGACAATGCAAAACTAAATCACACTCAGTAATCTCTCAAACCAGTAGAGTGCCCTCGTTCTGGTCCTCACTCGCACATCAGTATGGGAAATTTTTTCAAAAACCATGGTCAAGCAAGCCCCCGAAAAAGAACGCTTCATCCAGTGCTGTGGAGACATCTCCCTCGAGCTCGTGTCGTCGCTCACCAACTCCAAGGATGTGAATTTGAATGGTCTTATTATCCGATACGCCAAGAAGTACAAGTTGAAGCAGCAACCCAGATTGACTGATATCATATCATCGATTCCTGATCAGTACAAAAAGTACTTGATTCCCAAGCTCAAGGCTAAACCCGTGAGAACAGCGAGTGGTATTGCGGTGGTTGCGGTGATGTCCAAGCCTCACAGATGTCCCCACATTGCTTACACGGGAAATATCTGTGTGTATTGTCCTGGTGGACCTGATTCCGACTTTGAATATTCCACTCAATCATACACTGGGTATGAACCAACTTCCATGCGTGCTATTAGGGCCAGATATGACCCATACGAGCAAGCTCGTGGTAGAATTGAGCAGTTACGTCAGCTTGGTCATTCGATTGATAAGGTGGAGTATATTGTGATGGGAGGTACATTCATGTCATTACCCGTGGATTATAGGGAAGGCTTTATTACCCAATTACACAATGCGCTCACCGGTTACAATGGGCTTGATATCGATGAAGCTATCAAATACTCTCAACAATCCCAAACAAAATGTGTTGGGATAACCATCGAAACAAGACCCGATTATTGTACGGAAACTCATTTGGATGATATGTTAAAATATGGATGTACCAGATTAGAAATCGGGGTCCAATCGGTTTATGAAGACGTGGCCAGGGATACAAATAGAGGTCATACCGTGAAGTCTGTGTGTGAGACATTTGCAGTTGCCAAAGATGCCGGTTACAAGGTTGTGTCTCACATGATGCCGGATTTACCTAATGTTGGAATGGAACGTGATCTCGAACAATTTAAAGAATATTTTGAAAATCCCGATTTCAGAACTGACGGTCTTAAATTATACCCAACTTTAGTCATCAGAGGTACCGGTCTTTACGAATTATGGAAACAAGGTTTATACAAGTCATACAATGCAAACGCATTGATCGACCTCGTGGCACGTATCCTTGCATTAGTACCTCCCTGGACAAGAATCTATAGAGTTCAAAGAGATATCCCTATGCCTTTGGTGACATCGGGTGTGGAAAACGGGAATTTAAGAGAATTGGCTTTGGCAAGAATGAAAGATTTCGGAACATCATGCAGAGACGTACGTACCAGAGAAGTTGGTATCCAAGAAGTTCATCACAAAGTGGCCCCGGATCAAGTGGAATTGATCAGAAGAGACTATTATGCCAACGGTGGTTGGGAAACATTTTTATCTTATGAAGACCCTAAAAAGGATATTTTAATTGGTCTCTTGAGGTTAAGAAAAGCCCTGAAGAAATATACTTATCGTAAGGAATTCACCCTGCAACCAACATCTATCGTCAGAGAATTACACGTTTACGGGTCTGTCGTTCCATTGCATTCAAGAGATCCTAGAAAGTTCCAGCATCAGGGTTTCGGTACATTATTGATGGAGGAGGCTGCCAGAATAGCCAAAGAAGAGCATGGCTCCGAGAAGATTTCAGTCATCTCAGGTGTGGGTGTCAGAAATTATTATGCTAAATTAGGGTATTATTTGGATGGACCTTTTATGTCAAAGGATTTGTAAGTTTATAAATCATGATGAGTAGTGTGGGATTCTAAGGGATTTATTTTACTCAACAGTGTTGAGATAAAAAATGACTATGAAATTCATAATGCTTTGTTTTTTTGGTGTGCAATTGTGATTGCAAACCGTGTTATATAGTTGATGAATATTTGTATTTAACAATAAGTTTTGTGTGGTAGGTGTGTAGTTTAATTTTATAGAATTGTAAAGTAAAACCAGACAGTGCTAGACAGTGCTGGACGGTACTAGACAGTGCTAGACAGTACTAGACAGTACTAGACAGTGCTAGACAGTACTAGACAGTGCTAGACAGTACTAGACAGTACTAGACAGTACTAAACAGTCCTAAACAGTCCTAGACAGTTCTACAGTACTACACAGTCCTAGACAGTCCTAGACAGTACTAAACAGTCCTAAACAGTCCTAGACAGTGCTGGACGGTACTAGACAGTGCTAGACAGTGCTAGACAGTACTACACAGTCCTAGACAGTACTAAACAGTCCTAAACAGTCCTAGACAGTTCTACAGTACTACACAGTCCTAGACAGTCCTAGACAGTACTAAACAGTCCTAAACAGTCCTAGACAGTTCTACAGTACTACACATTCTTACAGTCCTACAGTCCTACACAGTCCTGCTAAACTGATATGTTACCCTATCCATATATTATCCGTACTGCTAACCTGATATCTTACCCTAACTATATATTATCCGTACTGCTAACCTGATATGTTACCCTAACTATATATTATCCGTACTGCTACACAGTACTACACAGTCCTACACAGTCCTGCTTCGCAGGACTACACAATCCTACTACACAGTCCTGCTACGCAGGACTGCTACGCAGGATATCTTACCCTAACCATATATTATCCTACCTATTGAGAAAGTTTCTATTCATTCCACCCCTGTGTAAAGCAGGTGGCTTAACCTTATTGCGTAATAATGAGTGTACATTTTCAACATCAGAACCTGAGATGGGACCCGCAGGAGGAACTGTTGTTTTGCTAATTGCATTTTGAGCAAAAGCTGACGATTTTGCGCTATTGGATCTACTCAAGGATTGTTTTAATTTTTCTTGCTTGAGTTCTTCAACACGTTTAGATACAATTTCAACCAAAATTGTTTCAACTCCATCGAATTTCATTATCCAAGGAGATTTAAGTAAAGCACCATAAGATGGTCTCATATCTGGATTTTTATTTAAACACAGTTTAACGAAATGTTGAGCTTCTCTTGAATAAGAATTTGAATCTAATTTTGGTGATTCACCATCAACTATAGCACTTAATTGTGAAAAAATATTACTATAAGTTTCTGGAGGGTATGGGTATTGACCTTCAGCAACTTCTAATATAGTTAATCCCAATGACCAAATATCTGATTGAACAGAGTAAGTTGCATCATCTGGATTTTTACTTTTAATTCTTTCTGGTGCCATATAACTTTGGCAACCAATATTTGTTTTAGCTAAAGATGCCACCAAATTACCTGAAACACCAAAATCGCATAATTTGACTTTACCCAAGGTATTAATCAAGATATTTGTTGGTTTAACATCTCTATGAATGATATTGTGACGATCTTTTAATTCTTTGAGTCCACTTATAACACATTTAGCAATATATGCTAAACAAGCTTCATCTTCAATACCAAATCCATTTCCGAAAACATTATCTAGTGATCCTCCATCCATATATTCCATGCACATATAAACGGCCCCTTCCACGAAAAAGGCTCCGTAAAAGTCCACGATATATGGTGAGTCACACTTGTGTAAAATTTCCAATTCCATTAAAATTTGAGTGAATTTATTTTCATCCAATTCTAATCGAACTTCTTTCATTGCCATTGTTACTCCTGTTGGCTTATGTAACACTTTAGATACCGATCCATAGTTCCCATGACCCAATTCATCAATGTATTCCAATTCGTCGAGTGAGATTCTAAAGGATGATCCCAGGGAAAAATCCACTCCTTTGGAGTGTAAGGAAGCTTTACCTGCAAAGTTCAACAGACCTGATTTGATGTCGATATATTTTGAATAATTGGCGAATAATCCATGAAGTTGAGGTTTCTTTGAATCCAAGGAACCGGTGCTATCTGCTTTTGGTAATTCCGGTTTGTTTGAATTCAGGGAGTCCAAATTTAATTTAAAGTTTGGTTTCATTTTACGGTCCGACAATTTTTCATTTCTCCGTAGAGGTGAGGTTCTGGATGGAGCAAGTATAGGAGCCGAACTTGGTTCGGTGGCCGTGATTGATTGAGGAGGTGCTGACTTTGATATTGGTCCATCTTTCATGCTTTCCATATTAAGTTTCATACCTCTTCTTTGGGATAAGGAAGGTTTTTTTTTGGCCAATTCGAAGGGGGTGGAGACTTGAGGAGAAGCTGGATTGTTTGGAGAATTTGCCGAGTTAACTGGAGAGAACAGATCCGGGATGATTCCCAGGTAAGGAGAGTTCCCCCCATTGGAGGGTAATCTTTGCATGATGGTGGACATTCCAGGGACCTTGCTATAGTCTGGAGTTTTTGATTTTGTTGGGTCATAATTTTTTGGTATTGAAAGTTCATAATTTTTAGAGTCTATGGGGGGAGAAGCAAAGTCAGTGTCGGTATGATCTTTAGGAGACAACTGTGAGAGGGATGATAGGGAAGATGAGAATGATCTGGATGATTCCGACGACGATGGTGGATGGGGTAATGGAGGTTGTTCTTGTTGGGGTTGAACTATATCTGAAGGTAACTTTGGTAATGGCTTGTTCGATAAGGATGTCGAAGGAGTACGACGCAGCTCTTCCAAATGGTTATATTGAGTTTCAAATAAATTCAGATGCGTTGAGCTGGGAGATGAAGTTGTCAGGATGGGAGGCGAGTTGATATTCAAGGCTCTCTTCTGCTGGAAGGCAAGAAGTCTGGCATGCATCTCACTGTTCAATTGCGAGGCCCTTGGGGTGTTTCCCTGCGGGGGCTGTTGCTGGTAGGGAGACGACGTTTGCTGGATCGAGGAATACGTGGTCTTGGAGGCGTGGTTGGGGGGGTCATTTCTTGGGGTGGAATAGCCTGTTTTGGCGGTGTCGTGCTGGACGTGGGTTTCTTCTAAGGAAAGTGTGTGGAAGTTGAGGTCATTTGACATGGCGTTATATTCTTCCAAAGATCATTCACTGTTGCTTCTTGTTTATAAATAAATTTAACAAAAAAAAAAAGAATCCATGAGACTTGATGATAAGTTGGTGGTGAGTAAGGGGTTGGGAGGTGTGTGCAGGAGGATACATGAACAAAGTAGTATGAGTAGAGGTGATTAGATGAAGATTAGAGACTACATGTAGTATTTGATTGAAGAGTAATGTAGTATTTGATTGAGGAGTAATGTACTATTTGATTGAAGACTAATGTACTAGTTGATTATTTGATTGTATGATTGTATGATTATATGATTATATGATTGTATTGTATGATTGCATTCTATTCCCAAATAAAAGTAATCATTATAGATAAGCCATCCGAGTATATGGCACTCTTGAGCTATATTTAGCTATGGTTATGGTGTTTCATATGGGATTTCATATGGTTTGTAGATGGTTGTAACGGTAACGCAAAGGTTGTCAAGAAAAGTTTATGTGAGGAAAGGTATAAGCGGATAATGATTGAGATGAATGAGAATGTAACTAAATGAGAATGTAAATGAGAATAAAGGTGAATGAGAAAAGCTAAATGATTTATCATTTAGCTTTGCGTTTAGCTTTGCCTTTAGCTTCCTTTAACTTTGCCCATCACATGATTTCTCTATGAACAAACTTCCAGTTCAAATCAATGCATACGATTCATATCAAACTTCACCTACAAAGCTAGACAAGCTTTACAATATAGTCACTCAGGTTCCCATTATTCGAATCTACGGATCCATTTGCACTCAAGGTCAAGATTCTCTGGTTTTCAATGTCCTTGTTCATGTTCACAACTATTATCCTTACATCTATGTAGATTGCTGGGATTTGAAAGCTTCAATCAAGCTGTTGTTAAAAGAGGTGGAGAACTCCCTTGCTCATTCTTTTGCTTCGAAAGGTAAAAAAACCACCGATGACGATGATGATATTACCAAGAGAAAGTATATTGCTTCAATCACCCTTTGTAAAGCACTCCCAATCTATGGGTACAATATGGGGTATAAGCCAGTATTCAAAATCTCTCTAACAAACCCCCTATACAAAACAAGATTGGTCAAATTGATTCATACAAAGAGTATATCATGGGCCAAAAAATACAACGTCAAGGTTTATGAAGGTCATATTACATATCATCAACAGTTTCTATCTGATTTCAATCTATATGGGTGCTCTTGGCTTTATTGTTCCACCACCTCCTTATACTTTCGATCTCCTTTATTAAACACCAATTTCAACTATACCCAGTCTCGAAGATCCTCATTGATTGAGTTAATCACTCTGCTTGCCAACGAATCAAACGTACTTTCTGGAGTGTATGAAAGAATCGGGAAATCAGCCTTAGAAATTGATATTTCAACAAGCACCATTATCAACCGAATGTCCATCTCAAGTAGAGATATCCATGATGGAGTTACCGAATTCAAAAACTATACCGACAACAACATTATCTCAAACACATCATACTTGACCTCTCTTGATTTTGTCAAAGCGGATTTCCGTTTCCAACTCGACCTTCGCAACTCCGTGTTTCTGTTGGACAATATTCCTCTGGTGTACCTGCGATCGAAATATCAACCGGATGCACAAATCCATTATCTAGGAACAACCAAGGGCCAAACCAACTGGTCCAATCAATTGGAATTGGATGACATTGTTAATTCAGTCATCAAAATGAACAAGCCATCCTCCACCAAAAATCTTGTACAATATTACAAGAGACAAACTCTTCAACTACCCACCACCTTTGAATTGACTGCATTGGAAACTTCCACCCGAAACATCAATGTCTTGGATCTGGCTGATCTTTTAAGGTGGAGTTCCATTTCGGATTTGATACGAATGCCTAGTTTTACAGCCACTCAATTTGGTAATGAATTTGATGATGAAGAGGATGAAGAGGATGAAGTTTTTGGAAATGGTTTAGAGGAGAATGATGAAGAAGAAAAGGAAGAAAGCGATGATGATGATGATGAAAAAGAAGAAATTGATGATAATGAAGAAATTGATAAAGAAGACGAAGATAATGACAACAAATTTCATACCAACCAAAACAGAAAGAGATTCAAAAAAGATAAACTCATTGATCTGGATAATGAAAGTATTCCTGACTTAAATGAAGAAATCATTGATTCTGATTCAGACATCCCCGATGACCCCCTGGATGACATCCCCGATGACCCCCTGGATGACCCCGTCACCAACCTCGATCAAAGCTTAATCATCCAACTAACTCAAAAAACAAATGGTAACCACTTGGAAATCCCTTCATCCATAGACATCTACTCATCCTTCAATTTCACCCCCCTGCAGAAAAGCACCTCCAACGTGCTGTTCAAAGGTCATGCCTACGAAGTTCCAATTCCTCAAATACTTCATCCCAAAAACATCCTGACCAACTTGGAAACCCAAGCCATACCGCAAATCAACTACGTGGACCCCTTCTACGACAACGCAAACGACGTGCCTACCAAGCCCTTTGTCTTTGCCAACAAAAGGATCCGTATACCAATCCGCAACGAGAGTACAATCCAGGAGACTCCCATGTCCTTGGCTATAAGCAAATCCATACAACCCCCCAAAACACAAGCAGTAGGATCGGTGATGCGCTGGGAGTATAAGGTGACCCCACCTTCGAAACTGGAAATTAGCCTGTGGTTGGCTCATGAAGAGGAAACCATCAAGAGAAAAACACTTAAATACAAGTCCCAAATCGAAGCAGGAATCACCCAATTTACCCTACTGTATAACTCAACAAAGGTGGAGCGTAAGCTTGGAACCTTCAACAACCTCACCTGTCTCTACTTGGATGTTCACGTGATGACGTCAAATGAGATGTACCCTGATCCTGCCAAGGATGGAGTATGTTTGATATTCTATGCCTTTGATGACGCCAACTCAATGCATAGTGACCAGGTTCTGGGAATCTTGGCTACAAGGGACTCCCAGTTGACTTCCACCACCATTCGCAAATTTATCCCCGAGGAGGTTAGCATGCAGGTCATGGATAGTGAAGTGGAAGTGATTAGGCGATTGGTGGAGTTGGTGGAAATGTTCGACCCGGACATTCTCTCCGGGTACGAGGTGAATGCCTCCTCCTGGGGGTACCTTATCGAAAGGTTTCGAATGGTTCATGACATCAACCTATGCAGCAGCCTCAGTCGTGGTACCTTTAAAAGTAATGGTAAATTCGGTGACCGGTGGGGGTACACCCATACTGCAAACTTCCAAATCAATGGCCGACACGTGATGAATGTCTGGAGAATCTTACGGTCTGAATCCGCCTTGACCAATTATTCCTTAGAAAACCTATCCTTGAAAATGTTTAATAAAACCTTGCCGAGGTACCAGAATCTCCAGCTTAGTAAATGGCTACGAGAAGATTCCATCCAAAGTAAAGTCTTGGTCTTGCATTACTATCTCAAAAGATTGGAGGTGACCATGAAAATCGTGTCCGTTGGCGAATTGATCACTCGAAACGTGGAGCACTCAAGGTTGATTGGTATCGATTTCAATTCAAACTTTTATAGGGGTTCCCAATTCAAAATTGAATCTATCCTAACAAGAATAACCAAAGCTGAAAGCGTCATTTTGAACACCCCTTCCAAACAACAGGTTCATGACATGAGGTCCTTGGAATGTATTCCCTTGGTGATGGAACCCGATTCAAACTTCTACAAATCTCCCATGGTGGTGCTTGACTTCCAGTCCTTATACCCGTCCATCATGATTGCTTACAACTACTGTTTTTCTACCTTACTTGGAAGGATATACAATTTCAAGCCCAAGCGGAATACCATAGGGTATCTTCGAAACTTGGCCTTACCAAACGGATTGATTGATATCTTGAAGGAAAACGATGCAATCAATACATCTCCAAATGGGTGCATGTTTGTTAAGAGTAAGATTCGGAAATCCATTCTTGCCAAAATGTTGGAGGAGATGCTTAACACAAGAATTATCGTGAAAACCGGTATGAAGGTTTTCAAAGATGAGTCTGAAATCATCAAACTTTACAACTCCAGACAATTGGCATTGAAATTGATTGCCAACGTGACGTATGGTTACACCTCGGCAACCTTCAGTGGCCGTATGCCCAATTCCGACGTTTCGGACGCTATTGTGTCTACAGGAAGAGAAATCTTGATTCAATCTATTGACATAATCGAGAACCAATTCCAAGGTGCCAAAGTTGTTTACGGTGATACAGACTCGTTATTTGTATATTTTCCGGGAAAATCCAAAGAGGAAGCCTTTCGTATTGGCCGTGCCATAGCTGAGGAAATCACAAACCAGTTCCCGGACCCCGTGACTTTGAAGTTTGAAAAAGTTTACCATCCATGTGTCTTACTTAGCAAGAAACGTTATGTCGGGTACAAGTATGAGTCTGAAACTCAGACCGAGCCTATTTTCGAGGCTAAAGGAATCGAGACGGTACGCAGAGACGGTATACCAGCTCAGAAGAAGATTGTTGAAAAATGTCTTAGAATCTTATTTGACACCAAAAATTTATCAAAAGTGAAATCCTACACTCTTGATCAGTTTTACAAAATAATCATCAACAAGATTCAAATTGATGATTTTTGCTTTGCCAAGGAGGTTAGGTATGGTACATACAAAAGTGAAGCCCATTTGCCCCCCGGGGCTCGGGTGGCCGAAAAGAGAACATTGAAGGACCATCGACAAGAACCTCAATATAAGGAGCGGGTTCCATATGTTGTTTTCCGAGACGTAAAGAAGAAACGTCTTAAAGATCGGTGTATTTCCCCGGAGGAATTCATCAGTCTGTTCAAAACGTCGCAACCCTTGATTTTGGACTACGAGTACTACATTGAGAAAGTGTTGATACCCCCGTTGAATCGTATATTCAACTTGATGGGTGTTGATGTTCGCTTATGGTATTCCGAACTTCCCAAATTTATGGAATCAAAGATTCAAAACCCAAATACAATATTCTCTCCAAACAGCTTTATATCATCTTTGGCATGTTTGAATTGTGGAAAAAAATTACAAATCCAACAACAGCTGAAACATTTGTGTGGATTGTGTTTTGGAAACCATTTGAAGACTCTTTCAAAGTTTCTCGCAGAGCATAAGAAACGGCAACTGAAGCATATTGCGTTTCAACTGACTTGTAAAAAATGCGTTTCGAGTAACTTTGGATCAACTGGGTTACAAAGCCTGAATGCTTATAATGGTTGTTTTAACTTGGATTGTGGTGTTTTTTATTCTAAATTGAAGGCTAAGAATGATGAGAAGTTGAGTCAGGAGAGGATTGAGTTGGTTTTTGACGAACTAACGAACTAACGAGCAAACGAACTAACGAGCAAACGAACTAACGAGCGAAGCGAGTTAGTGAGTGAAGCGAGTTAGTGAGTGAAGCGAGTTAGTGAGTGACGAGAGATACTGAGTAAAGGGATATAGTGAGTAAAGTTAGTGAGTAAATAAGCTAGCGAGTCAGAGAGTAAAGTTAGTGAGTGAAGCGAGTTAGTGAGTAAAGTTAGTGAGTGAAGGGAGATAGTGAGTGAAGGGATATAGTGAGTGAAGTTAGTGAGTGAATAAGCTAGCGAGTTAGTGAGTAAAGTTAGTGAGTGAAGCGAGTTAGTGAGTGAAGTAAGTTCGTGAATAAGCTATTGAGCGAATAAGTCATGTATAAGCTAATATTTAGCTATTATTTAACTATTGAATTAGCTATTAAGCTGAAGCAAAGAAACTTTGGTTTATTAATTATTGCAACAAAGCGATTAATGTCAAGATCATATAAATCATATTCAAGCATAAAAAGTGGTTTTAATTCAATACGATTAACTACTCACTCGCTTCGCCCGTACTCACTCGCTTCGCTCGTATTCACTCACTTTTTTTGCACTCACTCTGCTCATTTGTTCGCACTACATTCTTCATCTTTTTCTTTAACATTATATGCACATATTTAAACGTCTTCTTTACTATGCACACATTTAAACACAATAGAGTTTTCATAGGACTCTAGCAGATAGCAGCTTGAAGAACTTGTAGCTTCATTTCATCAACTTGACAATAAACATTCGCTCAACTAATCATCCTTCTGTATATTCCTATCCAATGCATCATTCAATTGACTATCATTTAAAAGATATAGAAAAGAATCTTGATGTTCATGAGCCCAAAAATAATCTTCACTTTCAGTTCCTGGGTCAACCAGAGCACAAGAAGCTCCTAAGGTTGGAACAACCAAGGGTTGGTTTACTGATTCGTTACTCTCAACCTGGTCTTGCTCCTCTTTGGGTTCACGCAGCTTTCCATTGAATAGCTTTGTGAATGATTTAAAGATACTTTTCAAAGCCATAATAAATCTTGGACAATCTTACATTAAAGTTTTGGATAAACGTTGTGATATTTATAGTGATTTAAATGATACTAATATTGTTCTAAGCTAGTGAGATGAGGTAAGCTAGTGACATGAAGCTAGTGATATGCCATGTATAATATGGAAACTTTTATATCATCATTATGCTATTGTACTAATTTGGAAGGTACCAGGGTAGTTATTTTGAGGGTACCATCGTACTGGAGGGTACCATCGTACTTATTTTTAGGGTACCATCGGTACTAATTTGGAAGGTACAATAAAAAACGAGTATGAGACTGTTCAAAAATTCCATAGACAAAACTGGCACGAAATTGATCGGTCTGTAGCATAATCTCATTGGTTGAATTGGTTCGAAATTGATTGGTCTGTAGCATAATCTCATAAATGGTTAAAAATACTCAGTTGGTGATTTAACAGTACACGATAGCATGATCAGCTGATCACCAAACTTGTTAATCATCATCCAATTTGCTCATCCAAGTTGCTCACCATCAAATTTCAACTTAACATCCTTCCAACTCCCCAGAAACATATGCTTGGCATAAGCTATAGGATCGTCACTATATCCGGCACCCATCTGTTGGACATCGGGACTAAAGGAAGTGATTGGAAGTACCATAGTATCATCGATAACGATTGGCTGACGAATACCTGTAAACATTTTCCAGGTTACAATTGACTCGTACTTTTGTGATCTGTAATTAGCAGGAGATTGTAAAATATTGTTCAAGTATTCAAAAACGGTATCTGTGAATATTCCTGGGCCGGTCCAATCCATTATATCACCACCCGAGTCCTTTCCCTTTGTATCTTTCAAAGTTCCGGTTTTCTTACGAGTCAAGGTGATATCGGTAATCTTAGCAATCAACTCTTTTAAAAGCGGGTGACCTCTTTTTGCTTGAATGGTCCATTGGCAAAATTGAATTCTACGAGCATACCATTCATTCCAATCAGGTCTATCTGGATCAGCTTCAATACCAATCACAAATCCTGGGTTATTTGCTTTATCATCATACTCTTTTAAAGAAGAAGCCCAAGTGTCAACTGGCTTAAGACTGGTTGTATCAATATCCGAATACACTCCTCCACGAGCAAATAAAATCAAATATCTAAAGAAATCTGCTTTCAAAATACTCTTGGGCATGGATTGATAAGCATCAACAACATCAGGTACACCTGAATATAACAGTTGAACCATCTCCTCACACGATTCGTCTGCAAGAACATGATGTTTGTAAGTGGGATTATGATCCTCCCAAGTTTGCTGATATTTTAAATACTTACGAGGAAAGGTTGCATGGTCCAAACCAACCTTCCAGGTTTGCCATATGTTCTTTGGAAAAGACTTGGATGGCTCGTATGGGAATTGGTAAGCCAATTGCTGTCTGAGGGTTGAATCGTCTTGTAAGATTGCCTTTTTATTTGGTTGGAAATTCAATCCTTCATCACGCCAATTGGTGTGCTTTTCCAACTCTCGCTTTAGCTGAACTTGACTGGAATTATACTCTGTCCTATGCGAAACCTTGGGACTTCGAATTGATATTGTGAGTAGCGAATACAACAAATATGATGCTGCTATAAGAATCAATATTCTAAATGGACGCCGACCTAATCCCATTGAACACGTTTGGGTTTGATTTTTTTAATAGAATATATCAACACAAAAAATCTTTGCGACATAAAATCAAACATGAATAGTGCTGCGAAGCAGTACTATGAATGGTTGATAGACTCCTTCACTTCTCACTTCTCACTTCTCACTTCTCACTTCTCACTCCTTATGCTATTGACCAACATGATCAATAATATCTTGATCATGAACATCTTGATCAAGAGTACCTAAGGTACTCTTGATCTTAGGTACTCTTGATCTTAGGTACTCTTCATCTTAGGTACTCTCGATCATTTACACTCAATCGCAATAATATATATTATGACAAGAATACCAAAGGTAAGCTTGCTATAAAAAAACTGTATAAATTAACCCAATGTCTAAATCCAACAACAATAAATAAAATATCACAACGACATGATAGCAGCATATAATACTAGAGTGTCGGACGAATAAACGTCCACCACCAAAACTAGCCATTAATAACTTTTCTATTAGTATCAAACTCTTTATAAAGAGTGGTGGGGTTATTATTACCCCAAGTGTAAGCTTTTCCTTCTGGCTTCTTTTTCCAATAATAAAATGTGATCATAGTAATACAATAAGGATCAAAAATCCAAAAGAATAAAAAAACCCTTTTTCCCAAAAAAAAACGCTTCCAACAAGTCTATATGTGAGGCAATGTAAAAGCACAGACAAACGTCATCTGGTTTAACCAACCAGTAGCAAATTGGAAAAAATAATAATCGAAAAGCTTGGTAAGAAAAGTGATCAATGTTAATCCCAAACAAAGTTGAAACCCTATTCTTAGCAAAAAAAGAGAATTGACTTCTCCCTTTTGACGAGATTGAGACATGGAGTGTATAATACATCAAAACAAGTCAACAAAAATTCTGTAAAAAAAATACTTCAACAAACAAACAATAACTTGTTAAAAGCAATTTTTAACAAGCACATGTCATCTGTTGGAAAACTTCAACAAACAGCAACGAACGTTAGATCATCCGTTGGTTTGTTGAGTGTGTGTAGATGCAGCATGGAAGAAATGAAGCAAAAAAAAAAAAGCAGCAATGTGAACATTTGCTGGCTGCAAATACAAACCCTTGGAGGAGATTACCACCAAGAGTTGTTGGAAGATGCTGGGTTTCCGTATCCAGAAGAGGAGTTTCCGGAGTAGGAGTTGAAGCTGGAGCGGTTGTTGCTGTAGCCACTGCTGTTACCGTAGGAGCTACCCCAACCACTGTTTGAGCCATTAGAGCCTCCGTATCCTCCACCATTGGATCTTCTAAAGTCTCTAACTGGACCTCTACCACCTCTGGAGCCTCCACCTCCACGCATGGACTTACCTCCAAATGCAGATTCTTTAGCTATTCTTTGTAAAAAGTCAGGAACTTCTTGGTTTGCTTCGGTCAACAAGTCAATCAAACCTTTAGCAATGTTACGACTATTTCTGTTGAAGAATGCAGTGGCAATACCAACGTTACCAGCACGGCCAGTTCTACCGATTCTGTGAACGTAGTCATCAATGTCAGTTGGCAAGTCAAAGTTGACAACGTGAGCAACGTTTGGAATATCCAAACCTCTGGCTGCAACAGCAGTTGCCACCAAGATAGGAGCCTTACCTGATTTGAAAGCAGCTAAAGCTTTTTCTCTTTCGTATTGAGATCTGTCACCATGGATGGAGGTGGCAGGGAAGTTTTGATCATACAAGAATTCCGCCAAGTTATCAGCCATACGTTTAGTTTCGGTGAAGATGATGGTTAATCCGTGGTCACCTGCAGTCAACAAGTCCAATAAAACAGATTTTTTCTCTTCATCTTCAACGTGTAAGATTTTTTGGGTGATATTTTCGGAGGTGGACCCAACTCTACCCACGGATAAGAAGATGTAATCTTTCAAAAAGTCACGGGCCAAGTGTTGGATGTCAGTTGGGAAGGTGGCTGAGAACATAAGGGTTTGTCTGTTTTGAACGTCTGGCATGTCACATTCTTGGACAATGTGTCTAATTTGAGGTTCGAAACCCATATCCAACATTCTATCGGCTTCATCTAAAACCAAGTATTTGATGTTGGCAAGAGACACTCTACCTCTTTCCAATAAATCTTTAAGACGACCTGGGGTGGCAACCAAGAGATCACAACCTTTTTCAAAGTTTCTCATTTGTTGGCCAACGTCGGCACCTCCGTATACAACACAAGGGCGGACCCAAGATCTGTAGGAGAATTTTTTAGCTTCGTCATAGATTTGGGACACCAATTCTCTGGTTGGGGCCATGACAAGCGCGGTGGGGTATACCTTGTTCAGGGAGAAGACACCGGATTCTGGGATTGGGGCTGGACCGTTCATGTAGGATTCAGACAACACTGGGAAGAGGAACCCACCAGTCTTACCGGAACCGGTTTGGGCACAAGCCATCAAATCTCTACCGGCAGCCACAATTGGAACCGAGTATTTTTGAACAGGGGTTGGTTTGGTGAATCTGGACAAGGTCACGTTTTCCACCAACAATGGGTCCAAAGGAGGCGCGGTGAAGCTGGTGATTGGGTCTGGGATTCCTTCTCCGGAGGCTTCGACAGGAATGTCGTCATAGTTGTCAAAGTTGATACCACTTGATTGGAAGCTTTCATCATCGGCAGTTCCAAACAATTCGGTTTCCATTCTTGGAATACGTTCGGCAGGCTCATGTTTGCCATCCACCCATCTTCCTACGCCTGGTCTCTTGTGGCTACCTCTTTCGAAGCGTCCACCACGTACACCACTACCACCGCGGTTACTGCCTGAGCGTGAGCCGCCTGCTGCAAAACCACCAGAACGGCTGCCAAAAGCACCGCTTTCAAAGCCGCCACGGCTGGCACCGCCAAAGCCTCCACGGCCACCAGCATTGCTGGAACCACCGCCAAAGCCACGGCTACCACCGTTGCTGCCACCAAAGGAGCTGCCATTTCTTCTGGATGGAGGAACGTACACCTTCTTGGAGCCTTCACGGGCTTCTCCACCGGCATTACCGCCCTCCTGGACAGAGAGGTTGTTCATCTGTTGAGCTAAATCAGTCATGATTGTGTATTACTTTAGTACTTATAATATAAGTTGCTTATCAGGAAGAAGCTTTGGTATATATAAACAAATATAAAGTGTGCGGATTCCCTCACTCACAGAATTCGCACCGGGTTTTTTTTTTCGGACTGGCCTTAAAAAGAAAATTTTTTCATGTCTTGTGATGACTTGCGAAATGTCTACCGTCACCCAATTTAAGGTCAAGGGGAGAAATGGGTTAAAAAAAGCAAGAAAAAATTCCACTAACAACTGAGGGGTTTATCAGGAGCTTGGTGTTTCCGTGGCATAGTATGTAGTTGATGTAGTTGATGTAGTTGGATTACCAGGATCCGGTTTAAAATTTTTGTGATTTTGTGGTTTCCGGGCTTTGTGTGTAGGGTTGCTAACGAGCACAGCGAGTGAGTGAGATGAAGTGGATCAAGGTGATCAATATACAAGGGTTTATTCTTGAATTATGACAATTGGACGTTTTCTATCAATAATTACTAGCTCACAACTCAGACAATAAAGTGTGAATATATAAGATCATCAAGTTAATGAGTACGTGCCAGTGATTTGGACCGGCTTTTAGGGTTAGCTAGTATTTGATTAATAGTATTAGTTTATTATTTGGTAATGGTTGAATATTGGTTTATTTGGTAATGTTTGAATATTAGTTTATTGATTGGCAATGGTTGAATAATAGTTTATTAATTGGTAATGGTTGAATATCAGTTGATTGATATTCAGTATTCATATCTCTCACTACAATTTCATTATCATGTATAGCATACAGTTGGTGCACAAAATGATAAGTGCACCGGATTTGCAGCTTATAGTGGATTACAAATCGGTAGCCACACCCAATCGGTCAACCTTGTACCTTTGTGAACAAACAGCGTATTCTATAGTACCAGCACCAGAATTTCCCAAAACCTGTGTTGAATCGTTTAGAGACACATCCAAGTGATTAAATTAAATTGTCCAAAGAACCATATCAAAGGTAAGCGAGTTTACATATTAACCTATTGGCTGCAATAGATGGTGGGTAAGCTGATAAGGTGAGTGTTCATTTTACGAATATCGATCAGGTGAGTGTTTATTTTATCCATGTCGATAAAGTTACAGTATTCATTTTATCTATGTCAATTAGGTGAGTATTCATTTTATCCATGTCGATTAGGTTATTCATTTTATTCATGTCGATTATGTTACAGTATTCATTTTCTTAGTATCTTCTTCCCTCAACACCTGCCTACTGAACAAATTATGTAATCTCTTTGATGAGCTATGCGTCACTATAAACGTTCATTACCAAATATCTGTTCACTTTGCCTAAAACTTGAAACTTCCTATAGCATATAATCAAAAAATTCTTTTGCCTAAACACGCCACTCCTATCATTTACGCTTCCTCCGAACGAACGAACGAACGAACGAGCGAAGCGAGTGCGTGAGTTCGTGAGCTCGTGAGTAAGTTTGTGAGTTCGTGAGCTCGTGAGTAAGTTCGTTCGTTCGTGATTGAGTTCGTGAGTGAGTTCGTGAGCGAGTTCGTGCGTGAGTTCGTGCGTGGGTGAGTGAGTGAGCGCAGCTTTGTACATTCTCAGCCATTTGAGAACTTATTGAGAGTAAAGCTTTGTACCAATGGAGAGCTTTATCATTCGCAGTCAATTGAGATGATAATGACATTCAACTGGGTTTTATTTTATGATTTTGAACATACAAGGTATCTGTAGTAAGGTTTGTATTATGATGAGTGGTGTTTATGAGCTGTCTTATGATCTGAGGAGTATGTGAGTGAGTGAGTGAGTGAGTGAGTGAGTTAATGAGTTGCGAAAATGAGTGAGTGAGTGAGTGAGTGAGTGAGTTAATGAGTTGCGAAAATGAGTGAGTGAGGTCGTGAGTGAGGTCGTGAGTGAGGTCGTGAGTGAGTGACTGCCTGCCTGTGTGAATTTCTGAGCCCGTTCATTCGTTCATTCGTTCGCTCGTTCATTCGTGTGGGTGGTTCTCTTTAAACTGGCCTCTTTCGACTGCAAATGAACAATAACCAAACATTGTGCAACCAGCTCAACCAAACACAATCAACCAGAAACAACTTTGTACTTTGAAATCCATAAATCCTTGAGGTTGACCATTTCTCTGTATTACATCAACTCGAACCGTTTTTTATGGCTGCGAATATGGCCCAAGTAAACTGCAATACAATGCTTTTGTCTCTTTATGCCCAAGTTGACAATGTCAATAAGTATGAAGTTTCTGTTCTGAAGCTGGTTGATGTTTTAGGTTGATATGAATTTATAGTTTTGATGTAGTATGTTCTTAATAGGTTCAACGAGGAAGCGAGTGAGTGAGTGAGTAAATCCTGCATAATACACACATTTGGGATATGTATGAATACATAAACCTTATGATCCGAGGATGTTTTGAGTCGACTCAACCTCGAATACTTCAAAAAACTTGTATTTGCTACTCACTCGGGCATACTATTGCACATTAACAGTTGTTATAATCATAGCTTTTATCATCAGTTTAGCAATGGTTATCATCAGTTAGTTTTACAATGGTTTTCCAGTTTAATCAGTGTATACGTGACTCTACAATCACCACCACTTTGTGTTGATCCCACTTGAGCCAATCCAACTGTGTAACACTGGTTTGCCATTTCGTACCTCACACGCCATCAATCACACTAGAAACCTTACAATAAAATCTCATAATCATAATAAATTCATAAAAGAGCAAATCTAACAAATCATCATCATAAACATTCTTTTAGTTATTGGCCAAACAAATCATGTAGCAAAATATTTTACCCTTCAAAGTAAATAGCTATAGGAAAATAGCCAAAAACCTCCAACTGAAAGAAATACCACAAACTAAAGATCCGAGTGAGAATCACTTGGTTTTCTGGGATCATCCAAAGAGGTGGAGCTTGGGATGGAGATTGGATAACCTTGTTGTATTGGAGGACCTGCCGATACCGAAGGGGTTGCTGAAGTTGATGAAGACCCCCCTAAAGAAATGCGAGCATGAGGGTGAGCCCAACAAGTTCGGTCATCAAATACAGAAAAGTTATTGTTGGATGCAGGGATGATACCTTCATCCAAGGTTGGAAGGAAAGGAATGTCATCATTCAATTGATCCAAATAATCGAATTCCCTTGGTTCGAATTCGATATCTTCATCTGAAGGAGTTGAGGAAGAGAGGGTGGACTCGTCAAATTCATCATCATCACCATTAATATCAAATTCTTCATCACCAAGATTCAAAGACTCCATGCTCAGAGCAACCAGTTCAGCATCTTTTGAAGGGATTTTTTTTTTATTTTTGTTTCGTTTTTTACGATAACGCTTTTTATTGTGATCACTTAATAAACTGAAAGGTTTTTGAGCTTCACGAGCATTCCAATTTAAATTTCTACTGACACTGTCAAAGTATTCAGTTTTGGAAGATATGACTGTTGGGAATGGGAAAGGACTTGCTTGGATAGTTACATAATCCCCTTTTTCTAATTCTGTACGAGCTTTACCATCAAAAGAAGCCCAAGCTGTAGCTCGACTTGTATTTGGAACTTTAACTTTTAAGAACATTCCATCTGGTAATAAGATTGGTCTAAAACTAAGTGTATGAGGGCATATTGGTGTTACACTAATTGCAGAAACACTTGGATGAACCAAAGAACCTCCAGCTGATAAGGAATATGCAGTTGAACCAGTTGGAGTTGCAATTATTAAACCATCAGCTTGAGCTACTGTTAATAACAGTCCATCACCATATAATTCTAAATTAGTAACATAAGGCAGAGGACCTCTATCAACAACTAATTCATTTAAAACTTGTTGTTCACAAACCAATTTCCCATCCAGTTTATGAACTCTACAAGTGAAGCGCATACGTAAATGAGCTTTAACACCTGAATCAATAACTGTACGCATTCTTTCACGGAATTGTTGGAATTTAAAATTAGTTAAAAATCCTAATGATCCTAATGAAAATGATAAGACTGGCGGTACTATACGTTGAAATAAATTCAGAACATATAAAACTGTACCATCTCCTCCTAATGTTACCACCAAATCAAATTTCTCAGGATTACGTACTGCAAACCTTCGATCCCAATATTTCAAGAGGGTGTTTGCTTTTGGAAAGGTTTCTTTAATTTCCGATGCATTGAATCTTTTCAGTTTTTCCAAATTTCTATCCACGTAAACTATAACATCATTTCCAACTCTTGTGAACATCCATTCTACAACTTCTCTTGTTAAATATATCAATGAATTATCCCTTGCTTTAGTTACGATCATAATTGCACGTACATCAAGTTGGATTGTTGCCCTACTTAAATTCTTGGCCAACATCCGAACTCCATTGGCTGTTTCTGCCAATTCAGAATGAGATTTAACTGGTCTTAATTCTTCATTTGGTAATTTCAAAACCTTACTTGATCTCCTTCGTTGTGGGAAAGTCAATGGTGTTGGAGTTGCTGATAGGTTTTGCGATGTTAATGGATTTGGTGTTGCTATTGCTGACAGTCCATCCATTTCTGCTTTCATTGGAGTTTCTCCACGACCATTATTGATATTTAAATCTGATACATTTGATGTATAACTCATACTTCCTATAGTATTTCTGGTTGGAGTAGTGGCTCCACTAATGGGTGATCTACGCAGCTTCTTGGGCTTGATTTCAGTCTCGATATTCACCAACGTGGCCGCTTGACTGGTACTCATTCCTCACGCTTCAAAAGGCTAGTGTTTGCTATTTAATGTGTTTGGTGTGACTTTTTTTTTTTTTTTTTGGCCTTTTGGGTTGACAAGATTCGCCCTTGGCCAAATTTCAGCAATACCACACAAAGTTTTAAAAAATATCATATCCCAAAAGAATTAACAATAAGCATAACGAGATAAACCTATGCCCTGTGTGGGGATTTCTCTACGCATCATGACGCAATACGAACGAGCGAGCGAACTCACGAACGAGCGGAGCGAGTGAGTGAGGAGTGACATGGATATTCTTCTGTTTTTGGTACAATAGAAGGTGTGGGTATGCTTGTGAAGAGTAACTAATAATGTGGTTTTATTTCCTTCAAGTGGAGGTATAAGTGACTTGTAAATTGTACATCAAGTATAAATGATATGAATGATATGAATGATATGAATGATATGAATCTCTTACACAATCTCCTATATAAATCTCCTACACAATCTCCTAGACAAATCTCATACACAATCTCATACACAAATCTCATACACAATCTCATACACAATCTCATACATAAATCTCATACATACATCTCCTATATAAACCTCATACATACATCTCATACATACATCTCCTATATAAATCTCACAAATCATATGTAAATCTCCTATAATCTTTGTCCTCTATGAAACTTCTTTATATATCCCTATAAACAAACCATGACATTATACATCCATCCTCTTTACACCTTTACATACCCTTTACATACCCTTTAATCTTTTACATCCTCACCACCAAAGGGTTCCTCTACACGTCATTCGTAAATCCACCTCATGTCCACCATAACGTCTGGCTTGACTCAAAAAAGCTCATAACGCAAACCAAAAGTGTCGCAATAGTACACTTGATGATAATTTTTGTGTACGTTCATTATATCCACCGTACAGTTTCCAAGGTATAGACTATATAATCTCCATCATATTATCCGTAAAGTTACCATGTCGTACACAATTTGTATTGAACAAGTTGTATTGAACAATTCGTATTGTACACTTCCATCACACTTGCCAAATTCTGAAATCCAGATCATAGCACAGCCTCAATCAGTACCTCGCATACAATCTGTACCTCGCATTAAACTTAATACTCGTCTAATATGTAATATATAGCTATTGCAAACCATTATTGACTTTGCAAACCATTATTGGTATTACCATATCTCTCTACAATCAAATCTACCCATATTCTATTCTATCAAACCCTACATTTCCATCCTCCATTCTTCTTATCCAATAAAGGCAATGAAGCTCCCAAGCACCATCCCAACTCATTATTGTTAATGGTGGCAGCTGTTCTCAATTGTCTAAAAGAAGGAATATCATACCCATTATGTAAAAGGGTTGTCATAAAGGTTAAATCTAAACACCATTGTGGCTCCTTCACCAACTCTTCAATATGACTATCAAAGAATGTACTCTTCCAAGATTCTTCACCACTACAAACCAGTTTAGCCAAGTTGTTCAATTCTTCAATTGAAAAGTTTGATGGAAATCCTAATGCATTTGTTTTATCATAAAAGAATGAAATCACAAACATATCAGCAGCTTTATCAAATGATTTGGTAAGTGATGGCATATGAATACCATTCATTGCACAAGGTTTACTCGAACATGTTGCATCTTTAGCCATTACAGATTCACTTAAAGCACGACATTGAGCTGCCGAGGTTCCAGCTTGTGATGGACCTTTAAAATTAACCAAATAATATTGATTATCACCAAGGTCAACCAATTCATTTTTGGCAATCTTACCAACTGAAACACATGGGTTAAATATCGTTACACTAGCTTCTTTACCTTTAACATCTTTATTGGTAAGTTTTTCCAATTGAGATCCTTGATCACTTTTAAGGAAAGATTTAACAACCAAACTATTCACCTTATTTCTACCTTGGAACAAGCCATATCCCAAATGAGAATGAACATATAATGTAAAGTCTCTACCTCCAAAAGAAAGTTGATGTTTGATTTTATCATCAAGTAAATTTTCACTTGGGTCATTGAATTCAGGTTCAAAAACAATTTGGGTGGATCCTCCTCCCAAGTCAAAAACTGCTGCTGTTGGGGTTTTTTGCTTCAGACCAATGTTTCCTAATAAGAAATTGATGGTGATCCAAGCATAAACACCTTCATCTTTACCATCCATGGTTGCGATTCCTTCTCCATCAACAACTGCAAATGGGTAATCTTCTTCCAAATGACGTCTCACCTCTTTCAAAATAGCATCCGACTTTTCTGCTCCCAACAATCTTAAACCAGCAGTGGCTTTGACTGCAACTGGTGTACACTTTTGTTTGTTTTTGGGAACAGCTTCAAGGGCAACTTCTAATAACGGATCCAAGGATTTGGCTGCTCCGATTGCATCAGTATCAAAAGACGATAAACCAGGCTTTAACATCTTGAATTTCTCGTCAAGTAAAATGGGTGGGGAAACACATGTGTTGAATTCATATACATGAACTCTAGACCCAGATGAACCGGCATCAATCATAACCACAAAATCACGGTCCGTACACTCTTTACCAGCAACGGGCTTTAAACTCTTCAGGTTATCGCTGGTGATTTTCTCTGCAAATAATTTAGGTTCGGTTTTACTTTCATCTGTTTTTATATATGGTTGTTCTCTCAATGGAGGTTCTCCCATTGGAGGTTCACCCACTGAACCCTGAATTGAATTTGTATCTTTGGTTATGACGTGGTCTCCATTACTAGCTGGCTTTGCACGTTGTACGGAGGATCCAATGGACGTCTTGGCTGTTGCAAAGAATGCAATAATTGTAAAGATGGCTAAAACTGAAGCTATTACACGAAATAAGCGAATGGATAGCATAGGACACCAAATCAATAAAAAATTTTAGTTTTGTTTCACGCGCACTGAGTTTCATCGTGTGAAATAGTGAGTATGTCAATGATCTTGACGTGTCAATGACCTGATGTGTATGTATGGGTATGTCTTGACGTGTATGTCTTGACGTGAATGTATTTATGTGTATGTCTAGACGTTTATATCTTTATATGTATATCTTGACGTGTATATCTTTATATGTATATCTTTATATGTATATCTGTACAGTGAGTGCGTGACTGAGTAAGTGTGACTGAGTATGTGTGACTGAGTATGTGTGACTGAGTATGTGTGACTGAGGAGTAAGTGAGCGAGTATGTGTGTATCAAGCACTCATAGTACTGCTTCGCAGCACTATTCGTACATCTTGATTTTCAAACTTTATCCTCATATACTTCATACCTCCATCTTTATGAGTTTCGCACTTCACTACTCACTCATTAAACGGTGCAATTAAATAAATCTCCATGTAAATCAATCTTGTAAATCAATCGTTTGGTTAACGTTTCACTCACATTACTCGTTGGTCAACATTTCACTCACATTACTCGTTGGTCAACATTTCACTGACATTCTTCATCACTCGTTGCGTCAACGTTAGACTAATCACTCGCATTTTTCATCACTCGCTTCGCTCGTTCTTATTCTTCATCACTCGCTTCGCTCGTTCTCATTCTTCATCACTCGCTTCGCTCGTTCTTCAGCATTCAGAAAAACACATTCACTTGAGAATTGTGAAACAACAAAATGATAAAACTTTATAAGGAATTTCCATTCAGTCAAAGTAACCTACACTCCTTACGAGATTCATCAAAGAGTATTCGAATGGGGGTACTAACTAGTATCAAAGATAAATACATCCCAACAAGTCTGGCACTTGAACAATACTTGGAAAGAACGACACTGATTGATGAAGATAATGATATTGACCCCAGACACTTTAAAGAATACCTTAAAGTATATCAAGAGAAGAAGAAACTTAAACCAATCAAAACAGCCATTAAAATAAACCCTGAAACTGAACAACTGGAGAAAATTGCAACTATACGACAGATGATTCATGATATTGTATATAGGTGCTTTGGAAGTTTATCATATGAAAAAGATTACCAACAAATAGTTAATTACGTGATCAATGGAATACTACAAGAGGAGCCACATTTAAGACGAATGAGTGATGCTGGATATCAAATCTTTCTTGAAGAGAGAGTTGATGAGTTATTTAATGAGAAATTCATTGATTTAAAGCATGATCGATTTTTTGATATATGTTCAACATTTTATACTCTACCGCATAAATTACCAATATCTCGTCAAAATATCTCAAATCCAAACCTTTTCCCAATTTATGAAGAAATCTTTAAATTGCAACCAAATGAATATAAATACTATGATCGAGATTTCTATGAATCTGATTACTTTGATATATTAATTTATTTCTCACGAAAGTCATCAGAAGAGCGAATCATTGATGAATACTTGAAGAGAGCTTACTTGATGAATATAGACAAGTGTATGTATTATTATAAAAAAAATCTTAAGGAGGAGAGGTTACGTGAAATTGAAGAATATGAATCTCATGAGTATATCCAACAAGTTGATGAAGAAACTTGTGATGAAGTTAGTTTTGATTTTGCAACAGAGGATGAATTTGAATTTGAAGGTGACATGACTCTGATTTGGCTGAATTATGACAATGAGGATGGTGGGGATGATGAGAGTGATGGTTATGAGAGTGATGATTATGAGGGTGATATAGAGGGTGATAATATTGATAATGAGAATAAGTATGAGATTGATGAAAATGATAATGATAATGATAGTGATGATGATGATGATGATAGTGATGATGATGATGATAGTGATAATGATAATGATGTCATTGATAACGAAAATGATGTCAGTGATAACGATAATAATGTCAGTGATAATAATAATTTCAGTGATAATAATAATATCAGTGATGACGATAATATCAGTAATAACGATAATATCAGTAATAACGATGTCAGGGATAACGATAATTCTATTGATAATAATGATGGTGACAAAAATAGCCACCTCATATCAAAAAACCGTCACAGAAACAAAACAAAGGTCGAAATTGGGCAGGCCGGAATTCAAGCTCCTTCCAAAACGTTACATAGTCAAGATGGAAAAGATGACAATATGGCCCAAAAGAAACCACATCACGAACACAACCAAAAGGAGATTAATACATCAACCCAGAAGGACAAAACGGTGCGTAAGGGCAAGAAACTCCGATTTAGTGACCTTGTTGGGAAAATAGGTATTTACCCTGACGAGCCTGCATTCTATGTTTACTGTGACAAAAACGGCATACTTGTAGAAGATGTTTAATAGATTACTAATTATATAGTGTAATTATCAATCTCTCGTGACTTTGGTTGGTTGTTTCGGATACGCGAAGGCTCATCCGGAAATTTCCTATTTGTGGGTAGCCTATCCGTGAAATGC
This sequence comes from Kodamaea lidongshanica (nom. inval.), assembly GCA_030562865.1. Taxonomy (NCBI): domain Eukaryota; kingdom Fungi; phylum Ascomycota; class Pichiomycetes; order Serinales; family Debaryomycetaceae; genus Kodamaea; species Kodamaea lidongshanica (nom. inval.). The sequence goes on along the minus strand of JAKUAJ010000012.1, from coordinate 136,448 downwards.
CATAGAGAAGCTATTTTTAGTGAACACGAGCCGTGGGTGTACACAAGGGACAAGTGTGACAAGGGTGACAAGGTTGTATATAAAAGTGTACAGAGTGTACAGAATATAGCGTGTTATAGAGTGTACAGAATATAGTGTACAGAATATAGTGTACAGAATATAGAGTGTAGAGTGTCAGTATACAGTGTCAGTATACAGAGTGTCATATTTCAGAATATACACATACACTTCCAGTGTCAACAACATAAGATTGTCAACATATACCGAGATTTAAGATAGCAAACATATACTAAGATATAAGATTACCAACATATAGCTAATTGTAACCTTAAACCAAGGTATAACCGATAATTATATCCGATAATTATATCCGATACTTATATCCAAATTGAAACCAAAGGATGCCAAGTATTAAAACGAACAGCATCAACTAAACTGGACCCAAGAAAGCATTACGTATAAAGAGTCCCTTTGTTAGTTTTGTGAAGGAAATTTAGTAATTTGGTTAACACCAAATAGGGGTCTTGATTATTGTAAGAGGATAATTGTAGATGATTGTGATAAATGGAGAAATATAGATGATTGTGATAAATGGAGAAATATAGATGATTGTAAAATTTTGTGATTATTTGATTGATTGAAAGATTCGTAAGTATAACCAAAGTTACTGATCTTCGGCCCGGTTGACTATTTCATCCAATAAAGGTTTTACGAGCAGTTGCATCGTTTGCCAAGTTGACCAAAAATAATATATCTTCCATCATTACACTGGATGATTGTGCACATAAATCCTATGAAGAATTAGTTTGAACAGTATACGAGAATAACAACAGTATAATGGTGGCGATTTAACAAATTGAATAAAATACAAAACGTTTGCATGAAAGTGGGGATTTGTAAAGTAATTGATACTTGCAGATGAAATTGCATAGTTGAAGATACATTGATTAAGGCACAAATTTTTCAATTTTAATAGGGAAAATTGTAGAGAAGTTGGAGACATGCATTGTGATATAAAATCAGGTTTCTTTTTCTTTTTTAAGACTAATCCAAGCTTGGTAATCCAAGACTGGTAATCCAAGACTGGTAATCCAAGACTAGTACATGTACATCGTTAAACTTGGTGATAAGAAGTCTGCACGTTGTAAGATTGGAGCGAATTAAAATTCAAGATCTCCACGCACAAAAGGCCATAAAAGTACTAAAGTTGACAGCTAATGTACGGCTGTTTGCAAATATCAAATGTGAGGAACTGTTGAAGCGAGATTATTATGCAAGTGACGTTGAGATTTGGAATAAGATTTCTTGAACCTTAAATGCCGTATAACGTAGGGTTTTTTTGGATGTCAAGAAAGTGTAGAAGCGTATAAAGAATGGTTTCTATGAACTTGTGATTTTCATCATCCTTTTTGATTACAAGCAACAACTTTATCAACGTCTTGGTTGTAATCATAATTACTAAAAATTACAAAGGTTTAATTGACATGAAAAGGAACAGATATGAAAAAAATGTATAATGGGTTAAAAACAATCCACAATCCAGTCAGATGAAATAACTCCACATGCTTCAATAACTCCACATGCTTCAATAACTCTATACACTTCAATAACTCTACATACTTTGCATAAGGAGGTTTATAAGTCACAAAAAGGGGTTTAAACCCAATACTCATAAGTCCATAGTAACTTTGCATAACAACATTTAAGTAGACATACTGAAACCTGTAAAAGTGTTTGTTTCGTCTAGTATAAGCTTATAAGGTATAAACATGTACAAAATAAAAAAAAGAACAACAATTCATACATCCAATCACAAAAGGTTATAATATAAAATAATATTATTAAAGGCACACTTGTCTACGTCTCTTAAACAAGCACAGTAATACTTTATATATATAATTCTTCTTGGACCCCTCCTCAACATGATAAAAGATCCTCGAAACACTTGATAGAGAAAGGGAAAAAAATCATACAAAACGTCTAAAGACTGTACAAAGGAGAGCAAAAGAAAAAAAAATTTATACATCATTAGCAAGTATGGGGAATAAAACGAATGGAAAGGATGTGGGACGAAGTCGAACCCAGGGAGGAGGAGCGGCGGGGACATTAGGAATGAAGAAGAAAACAAGAACTTTGGGAACGTTCCCATGTCAGCATTGTGATAAGGTTTTCACGCGACTGGACCACCTAGCACGTCATAACCTTAACCACGAGCCTAAAGAAGTGTTTAAATGTGACTTTGTGATTTCAGAGTATGAGGGTGACTCTAAGATCTGTGGCAAAACGTTTGTACGGCGTGACCTCATGGAAAGACACGCCAAACGTCATTTGGAATTACATGGTCAAGACATGCATCATAATGAAGATATGGAAAAGGCTCAAACATTGTTAAGTATATCTAATCTGATTGAAAAAAATGATTATAGACATCAAGATGAGCCTGTTGTAACTACTCAATTTAGGGGTCTGTCTATTTTTCATAATGATCAATCTAAGCATTTACCAATACATTCTATTCGGTCTCCTCCAAATTTAATTCATCCCTATGATCAATCTCATATGGCACATATGCAGCCTCATATTCAGCCTCCAATGCAACCTCATATACAATCTCATGTACAATCTCATGTACAACCTCATGTACAACCTCATCATAATCAACACCTTCAACACCTTCTTCATACCAATCAGAATAATCATTTACAACCTCCAGAAAATCATTTACAACCTCCGGAAAATCATTTACATGCACATCATAATACACATCATAATACACATCATAATACACATCCTCATGAGGATGTTCACTCCCATCAAAACATCCCCTCGCATGCTCATGGACTTGTCCATGACAATTCTTCAATTCAAAGTCATATCCAAGAAAATCCTATTCATGTACAAAATGCATCAAATCATGGACATGAAGTTTCTTCAACGCATAGCCACACCAATGAAGTGTCATCTGTTCATAGTCATGGTCATACTAATGAAGTTCATGGTCATACTAATGACGTTCATGGTCATACTAATGACGTTCATGGTCATACTAACGACGTTCATGGCCATACTAATGACGTTTCTTCAACGCATAATCAAACCAACGACGTTTCTTCAGTTCATAGCCATCAGGATCAAAATCAACCTGATAGTCAATCCTATGGGCTTTTCCAACCCGCCTTGGATAATTCAAACTTTGGAAATACCATTCCTCAATCTCAAAGTGACATCATGTCATGGCTCTTTACCGACGCCATGGTCAAACCATCATTTGAAAATGCACCCCCCAACGTGTACATAAATACAAGTCATCAACCAGGGTATCATAATGCCTCTCATATGGGCAACCTGGAACAAATGAAACATGAACCTCAAATTCAATTAAACGGATCATATGCCCTTCAAAACTCCAACATATTCCATAATAATAACAACCCATTAGTTGATGCCTTAACAAAAAACTACATGGAGCAACAACATTTACCGGCAAACGTAATGGCTCATATTAATACAACCAACTCCTCACCTTCAACTATCGACTCCGGGTACACGCCATCGAAAAACGCAATCTACAGTCCGGACTCATCACGAGTATCGATTCTGGAACCTTTGGATTCAAAATTAATGATGCATGGAACCAATCATAATCTCTCCAAAAACAAGCATCTTTTCATTGATGGATTGATTTTTGATTCACTCATTCGGGCACTTCCAAGTGTTAGTAGAGAAGAAATTATGGATATATTCAGTCATAACTCCACAACCAAATATTCCATCGAGGATCGTTTATCTTATTACCTTCAAATCTATTGGTTTGTATTTCATAAACAATTTCCAATATTGCATAAACCTTCATTTGATACCAAAGTCACCCAACCATTATTAATTTTCTGTATGATATTAATTGGATGTAATTATGCAACGCCGAAAAAAAATGAACTCATGGTAAAAGCAAGAAAGAAATCACCGGAATTAAGGTTCAAAGCATTGATTGCTACTCCCATCCGATTCCAAATATTCATGCATCAAGATTTCCGTACCCCGGTTAAGCTTTGGGTTTTACAAAGTTTAAACATGCTTGAATGGACGGAAAAACATTTTTCCTCCAGACTGTTACATGAAAGAAGTTATATTCATCATGGAACCACCGTTCAATTATTACGTAGATCACCACTTTTAGGAGGTAATCCAACACATTTGGCTTCAAAACTGGCTGATCTGGGAGATGATGACTCAGATGTTGGTGTAATAGAAATTACACCATCATCAACATCAACATCATCTAAAGATGATAATGATTCAGAACTTTTTTCTCAATGGGTAGATCTGGAACTGATGAAACGTATAACATTTATGACATTTTATCTCGATACAATTGACTTTATTAAATTTAGTCATCAACCAATGATTAGCTTTTATCATATGCAATTACTTAGCTTACCTTGTGATTGTAATGAATTATGGGAATCCAAAGAAATCAATGGATCATTTAAAAAATTAGTAACTAAACAAAGTAAAATGCTGCAAAGAGGTAAAGAAAAATTCAACTCTGGAGAATCATTTCTTAGTATGCTTAAAAAGTTACTTAACCCATATCGAGCTTCATCATTAGGAAATTTAAGTTTATTTTCAAGAAAAATCATTCTTGCTGGATTAGTATCAATAATGTATCAAATGCAACAATCTGATTTACATTATCGTCTGGCCTTATTAACTCAAAATGGAATAATTCCGGAATATCGAGGAAATAAATGGAAAGAAGTTTTAATGAGAGCATTTGATAATTGGAATGCAGATTTAATTCATTCATATAGAACAAATGAATATCATTTATCTTCAACTTCAATTTATAATGATATTACAACACCAAATACACCAATGCCAATGTATCATTTATCACAAATCATTGGAATGGGAGAAATCAATCATTATGATATGGCAATTTTTGGAGGTTCCCCAGCTAATATGAGTGTAACAGCAACTATGAAAGATCATTTTATTGTTCTGAAAAAACTTCATTCAATGTGGTTAAATCCAAAAAGTGGTATGCATGAATTAGCCAATTTACGTAGTGTTGTTCACAGTTATATGTTATTGATGCAATTAATGTTAAGACCATCCAATAGTACTAATAGTTCACATCCACTTGATTGGAACCCTAATCGTGATTATTTCGATGGAATGTATGCTATTGGTGTAGCTACATTAGTTCTTTGGTGTTATACTTTTACAGTTTGTGGATTAGAAAGTCAAGCTTATGATCATGTACCGAAATCTACAGAAGAAAGACCAACTAGAGAATATGAAGAATTAATTCCTTTAAGTATAGAAGGAGCTGTTGATTATTTGACTCGTATAAGACTGGAATTTGAATCTCATTTACATCATGAAAATTTATATGAAGATTTTAATACACTTCCTTTCTTACTGAGTGGTAATCATGGTGAATATGTACCATATGAAATTATGCAAAAATACGCCAAGCTCTTACCTCAAATTACCAATAAGCAAAATATTAGTGGGTTATGCTTTTTTGTTGGAACAAAATTATTAACCAGTCAATGGGATATTATTCGAGAGAATGCAAAATTGATTTTGAATTGTGGATATAGAAGTATTGGTAAAAAGGATATTCTTTGTCTGGATTTATTTGATAATGAGTTGGCTGATCCGTGATAAGGGGAATCAAACTGGGAAGGTTTATGTAAATGAGCGGAAGTAATAAGGAATAAGCGAAAGTTAACCGACAAGGAATAACAACTGACAAGGTATAACAACCGACAAGGTATAACAACCGACAAGGTATAATTAGTTTACGAATCGATGAAAAATTGAATAATTAATCAATAAATCAACACGAATAAGCACAAAGGAATAAACATGTACACATACGTATAATATATGAGTCAGTAGAAATCGCAGTAAAAGTGGCAAGAAATGAAAGTATACAGTGTGAAAGTGTGCAAGTTGCTAGAAATGAAAGTGTACGAGTTGCTTCAAATGGCTCGCAAAACATCATAAACTACCCATGAATCATACCAATAAAACCCCATCTTAAGCAACTCACAAAGAATACCTTTTGTGATGCCAAAAATCAACCTCAGGTACGATCTTTGTGCTGAAAGTTGTAGTACCAACGAGTATCGATGCAAGGTAATTTGGCTGATCTTACAACCTGCAACAAAATGATTTGTACATGTATGCATGAAAATTGTATACATACCCTCTGGAGAACCCACAAGAAGGATATTGTTATGTCATCCAGCACTATTGAAGGATTTGAAAAGAAAACTAATAATCGAAAGGCTATATTACTGTGTAATATATAAGAATAGATGATTTTTGTATCATTGATGATTTTGTACTCGATAAGTAGTGCATTGTTGATCGTTCGATTTCTTGAGCTATGTTCGTATACCGAATCGCTTAAACTTCTTGCACCACCATCTCCTTTTAATTTTTTGGGGGCGGTGGATATTTCTTTGAGACCCTAGAGCTTACACAAGAATGGTTGTTTAATTGGGAAGGAGTAGTTAAGAGGCCGAGAGTTTTTTCGGAAAGTTAAACAATAGATTGGAAAGGAAGCCAGCCTTGATTGGTATCACATAAAGCCCCACGGCTTTAAATTGATGAAATAGATGATCTTTCAAAGGTTGCAAAGGTGAGGTTGTGAACGCCAGCCTACAAACGCCTGGCGTTTGTAGGCTTACAAAGGTTAACTTGATTTTTAAGGTTTCAAAGGTTCAAGGGTTCATAGACTTCATAGACTTCAAAGGCTTCATAGACTTCAAAGGCTTCAAAAACTATCACACTTATCACATACATCAAACCAAATAGAAATCCTCATTTGTAAACCGCAAGGTGATCTTTTTCCTTATCCATTACCAAACCATCCAACTGATCTTTGGAAAAGAGGGGGAAAAAGAAATAAATAGTATTACACGTGTACAATAGCAGGAGAGTATAAAAGAGAATACTCAAGCAATAACGAACCAACTAAACGAAATAAATGACTCCCTTCAGTACCATTGCTCAAAAAAACGAGCTCAAGAAAGCTTTGGACCCAAAGCTTCAAGATGCAACAGACGTTAAGAATAATGAAAAAACCCTGGTTCAAGGTAATATGTTTGGAGTCACTAATAAAGACGAAACCGTTTACTTTAACACCAGTGGTGTTACCAGACTCACTGAGGGTGGTAATGATGTTAATGAAAATACCGTTTTTTCATACTACTCATGCCTGAAAATCATTACCATGTGTGCCCTTTTGATTTTTGTTGAACAAGGACATATCAATATGGATGATCCAATCACTAAAGTTTATCCAGCATTTGCAAGAATTAAATTATGTGAAGGTGGTAAAGATGGTGATAAATTGGTAGACCCAAAAACTCCAATCACCTTTAGACACCTCATTACTCACACTTCAGGTTTCACTTATGCATTTGCCATGAACATGATCAATGTACACAGTAATGGTACTTCTGATCCAAACGAATCAGCACTTGAAGACACTAGAATTGAGTTTGAACCAGGTACCAGATTCCACTACGGTATCGGTTTGGATTGGGCCTGTTACGTTTTGGAATTAATAACTGGAGGACCTTTGAGAGATTATGTCCAAAAGTACGTTTTGGATCCTTTGGATTTGAAAAGTGTTACCTTCCAAAGAGACCAAAACGAGACAAATGTGTTGGTTATACAAGGTAGAGATGAAAACGGACATTTGTTTGATCATCCAATAATGAATACTTACAGATATCCTCGTGATTTGGGTGGTGCTGGATTGTTTGGAACTGCCCCAGATTATATTAAATTCTTGAGATTTTGGTTAAATAAGGCTCGTGCCCCTGATGGAACCCAACTTCTTAGTGAAAAGATGTGGCATGAAGCCAACCAAAATTGTTTACCTGAAGGTGTCAAAGCAACTTTGGGTGATGTTCTCGTTCCTTCCATGTCACGCACAATGCCAACCTCCCCATACGGTGTCCCAGAAGTTTGGTCTTATATGGGTGCTAAACAAGAGGCTGACTCTCCTAACGGTAGACCAAAGGGTACCGTGTATTGGTATGGTATGGCTAACACCTTTTTCTGGATTGATTTGGAAAATGAAATTGCTTGTTTCTATGTTTCACAAATTTTACCATTACTTGATGATTCTTGTGAGCATGTTAAGAATCTTGAAAAGGTTGTTTATGATCAAATGAAGGAGCATCTTTAATTAATTAGCAAAGTGAGTGGCGAAATTTATTAAATTAAACGATTTTATGAATGCAACAAATGTAAAGATTTTATGAATTCACTCTTGTATGATTATTCTTGCTTCTAAACAATAGCGCCAAGGCAGTAGCGAGTGAGTAATGAACTCTTTTGATAAACGAACAAGCGAAGCTTGAGTGTGCGAGTGTGCGAGTGTGCGAACGACAAATGAGTGCGAGCAACCAGTGAGGGTGTGTCCGAGCAAAGCGAGTGAGTTGGGGAGTGTCTTGCAATGAGTGCGAGTGACCAGTGAGGGTGTGAGAGACTGAAAGGTCCATGAGTATACTATTGTTGTGTATCCTTATATATCCTATTATATCTTTTGTAGTGTCTCCCGTTACTGTATTCTGCTATAAACTCAATACTCACTAATATGTGAATCTGCAAACCAGTGTTCAGCCAAGTGATCTTACAAATCAATACTAGTTTGGTAGTTTGGTGTCTTTTGCCAAAGTTAATATTTTTGGAATTTTTGAGTGAAATCTACAATTTATTATGTATATTACATTTAGAGAATAGTATAATCATACACAGTCTGGTGATTGTCAGTCTGGTAATTGTCACGTACAAACAGCTACTTTTGATAAACAAAAAAGCGAAGCAAACTCTTTCAATTTGATGATTTCAACGTAGAGTTTTATGATTTGAAAGTGATTGCCATGATGAAGAGTCTGAATTCATAGAGATTATCGAATCATAAAACTTACTTTGAAAGTATGCGCCCATTCGTTTTGCTCGTTCAATTGAAAGAATCCTCACTCACTCGTTTGCTTACTTACAAACTCACTTACAAACTCGTTTTCTCACTCACTCGTTTGCTTACTCACAAACTCACTTACAAACTCGTTTTCTCACTCACTCGTTTTGCTCACTCACTTACACGCACTCACTCACTTACACTCACTCACTTACACTCACTCACTTACACTCACTCACTTACACTCACTCACTTACACTCACTCACTCACTCACTCGCTTCGCTCGTTCGTTCGTTCGTTCGTTCGTTCGTTCGTTCGTTCGCTCTTTTCCAACAATACCTTTCATTTCGTGCATACTCACACTCTAACCTATTCTTGACAATAATAAATTCGCAACCATCTAATAATAACTGTAACATCTCAAATTAAACTAACAATACAGCATTCACACATCCATCTCTATCTGGTTCATTTGTAATTTGGGCATACTTACCCCAAACAACTTTACCACCAGCCGTAACCAAACCCAATTCGGAAACGTTAACTTCTATGATGGTACCCTTTGTCAAAACTCCCAATTGAGTGTACATTGGAGATTGTGGGTTCTTCTTAACACTCAAGATTGGTAAGAACACAGTGACACCCAATTCTGGATGAGTAACGTTTGCTTTCTTTTGTCTTAATGCCGCTGGTCTAATAATTCTCTCCATTTTCACAGGTCTACGAGTGAAACCTTCTCCAACAAAGGTGTGCTTGGTGATCATTCTCTTCCATGATTTATGCTTAGATTTACCAGTTTTAATCACTTTGAACATTTCTTCTTCGGATATACCTCTGACTTTAGGTAACGGCACTGAGAATTTATCTGCCTTTTCTAATCTCTTTTGTTTAATGGATGTAGAGAGAGCCTTTGCTGTATTCTGATTTTCTCTGTCTAAAAGATAAGTTGGAAGTGCTTCTCCATCATCCAATTTAGGAGTGGAAGGTCCTTTAACTTTAGATTCTTGATGAGCTTTAATCTTCTTCTTCATTGCAACCTTTTCACTATATCTCTTCTTAGCAAATTGTTTAGCTCTCCAACCCTTCAAGTTTTGAGCATCCTTAGCGATCTTGTGTCCCTCTCTGGCTTCACGCTTTCTCTTTCTCTCCTCATGGTCTAGTCTTCTACCATGTTGTTTTATATGTTGTTCAATATATTCGTTCTGAGGCATTGGGCTTGTATAATAAGTTGTAGAGAAGAAGAAGAAAAAAAAAAAAAATTAATCGGTCCCCATGCCTCATCGAGTATTACCTAAGCAGTATAACTCATCGTGATTTAACAAAGTTGGACTATAGGGAAAAAAACAAAAAAAAAAAACACCAAGACAACGGAAGGGTAAAGATGGCGGAACTTGAAGAACTTCTTAAAAGTATTAAAGAATCCTTGGAAATGGCCAATAAGGCCGTTTTGGATCTTACCAATGGAGATAATGAATATCCAGAAATGATCAAAACACTTTTATCTAAGCTTGGAGAAAGTAAAGCTGAAGGAGTTTCACTCTTGACTTTAAAGAACAATTCACTTCTCTCGTACTTGAATAGTGTAGTTTTGATAATATTGGGACACTTGGAAAGGTGCGAAGGTGAAACTCCAAAGGGATTAGCTAAAGTTATAGAGAACTCAGTGGTACAACGAGTAACTATGGAGAAAGGTATAAAACCATTAGAGAAGAAATTGACATATCAATTAGATAAAATGATACGAGCTTATAATAGAATGGAAGCTGATGAAGCTAAAGCTGCAGAAAAGAGTATTAATAATGAAAATAATGATAATGAAAGTGAAGAAGAAAGTGAAGATGAAGAATTATCATATAAACCAGATGCTAATGCATTGGCTAAACTTTCATCATCAAATTCATCAAAATCATCAGATCAAGGTAAATATAAACCTCCTAAAATTTCAGCTATGGCTCCTCCTTCTTCTTCAAATGGCACTACAAAAGCAAACCCAACACGTAAATTACAAAGTATGGAAGAGTACTTGAATGAACAATCGGATATGCCTAGTATGGACATGTCCATCGGATCAACCATTGTGGATCATGGTAGAGGTGGTGAAAAGACTCAACATGATAGAAAGAAGGAAAAGGAAATTCAAACTTATGAAGAAGGTAACTTTACAAGATTACCTACAAACCAAACTAAAAAGAGCTTTCAACAAAAGCAACGTGACATGCGTAACCATTTTGCTGGAGAAGATTGGTCAATGTTTAGTACAAACCGAGATTTCAGTTCGGATACCTCTAGAAAGAGAAAGGCTGGTAGTACTTGGGATAGAGTTAAGAAGCTGAGAAATTGAGAAAGTGTTAGACGGAAAGTTGGTTTTAGATAGTTACGCATATAGATTTAAAGTTTTAATCTGGAAAAGCATAGTAGTTTTGTCTGGTACACCGAATAGTGCTGCGAAGCAGTACTATGAGTGTTGATATTCACTCACTCATTTTCGCTACTCACTCACTCACTCACGCACTCACTTCGTTCGCTTGTTCGTTCGTTCGTTCGTTCGTGAGTAAGTACGATCACTATAAGAGCAGTGGTGAGCTTGGTTACGTAATTCCGTATTAGGTGAATCCTGTGATAATAAAAGACTGTACCACGATTATTCATTTTTTCAAACCAAACAGTGGATGATTAAATTCTAGACTATTTTTCTTGGTTATTCGCTTTGCTATTTCGTTTCGCTCTTCTTGAAGGTTGGTATCTCTGAAAAGTCTACAAGGCAATAAAATATACAAGTTAATCACGAGTTCATAATTTGCTCATAAGTTGAATAAGTTCCTCATAAGTTGTTAATAAGTTGTTCACATACTCGTAATCAAACATATTCACAATATTACCAACTCACTCACTCACTCACTCACTCACTCACTCACTCACTCACTCACTCACTCACTCACTCACTCACTCACTCAATCACTCACTCAATCACTCACTCACTCACTCACTCACTCACAAACTCGCTTTGCTCGTTTGTTCGCTCGTTCGCTCGTTTGTTCGCTCGTTCGCGTTTCGGTACGGCTTTGACCTATAAACAACCAATCAGAAACGAGATGGACCAGTCCGAGCCATCTCCAAAGTCCAGACCAAAGAACCCCAATAATCAAACACAATAGAACCGAAACTGCTTATAAAACTCCACCCCAACCCATCTTTTCTCTTTACCCAAACAAATACATATGGATGGTTCCAGAAACGTGGATTGCTTTGGAAGGCAAATAAATCTAGAATTTTGTGATGGTTAATAAGCGTACAGAGTTTCAGGTGAAATTGTACGCGTATAAATATCCATAAGAATCCCCATTGAAAAGGTGAGAAAAGTGTAAAAGAAAATGGTTGCATTGATTCAAAAGCCAGCTCCTACATTCAAGAAGACTGCAGTTGTGAACGGTATGTTCGAGGAAGTGTCCTTGGAACAATTCAAGGGTAAATGGGTCATCTTGGCCTTTATCCCATTGGCTTTCACATTTGTCTGCCCAACCGAGATTATTGCCTTTTCTGAAGCTGCAAAGAAATTTGCTGACAAGGATGCACAAATTTTATTTGCATCCACTGATTCTGAGTACTCTTTGCTTGCTTGGACCAATGTTGCCAGAAGAGATGGTGGGTTAGGACCAGTAGACATTCCATTGGTTGCTGACACCAACCATTCTCTTTCCAGAGACTATGGTGTTTTGTTGGAAGATGAAGGAATTGCCTTAAGAGGTCTCTTCTTGATTGATCCAAAAGGTGTTTTAAGACAATCAACTATTAACGATTTACCAGTTGGTAGATCTGTTGATGAAACTTTTAGATTGTTGGAAGCTTTCCAATTTACTGAAAAGCATGGTGAGGTTTGTCCTGCAAACTGGCAACCAGGTTCTGAAACCATCAAGCCTGAAGTTGCCTCTTCAAAGGAGTATTTTGAGAAGGTTAACTAATGAGCTCAAATACGAGCGAAGCGAGTATTTGAGTGATATTTGAATATTAGTTGAGTGATATTTGAGTGATATTTGAGTATTATTCGAGTGATATTGAGTTATAATTGACTGATATTTGCGTATTAATTGACTGATATTTAAGTAATAATTGAGTGTGATATTTTTCTGACAATCGTGTGATTAGTTTAGAGTGATTGTCAATATATCACACCAAGTACTGTCTAATAAACAACTATTTATTTGGTGAGCAGTGTAAAGAATATAGGAATTGCATCCAATAACCAACAATTAATCATGTAGCTTATCTCACTCGATTTATTCAACAAAAAAATTAAACTTCTGTACATGTCAGACATCTACTTCTACCGATTTGCAGTCACCAAACAAGTATTCTACCAAAGTAAATTCACGTACGCTCTTGTGAATTTGAAGCCATTGGTTCCCGGGCATGTTTTGTTGGTTCCACTTCGAACCAATGTATTGAGGCTTTCTGACTTGACCCCGGAAGAGTCTCAAGACTATATGACATCCTTACAGTTGATTCAAAAATTCATCACCAATTACTACAATGCAGATGCCATGAATATCGGCATCCAAGACGGCCCGGAAGCCGGCCAAAGTATCCCACACCTCCACACGCATCTTATACCAAGGTACAAATCAGATGCCTATGGTGACGACAGAATCTACAAGGAGATGGAAAATATCGATTTGGACAAGGATTTGGTGGACTTTTACAAAAGAAAGCACGATTTCTTGAACAAGACTGGTCCGAATGAGTTGGCTGTTAGTGACGACATGAGAGTTGCCAGAACGGAGGACCAAATGTACTTGGAGGCTGAAACCTTGAAGCGTGAGTTAGATTTGTTTATGAATAGATGATGGATGTTGGTTAATGAATAAATGGTGGGTGTTGGTTAATGAATAAATGATGGGTGTTGGTTAATGTAGATGAAGGTTAACCCAGTGTATGATTATGAAAATTGAAATGAAAATGAAATGAAAGTGAAGTTTGTCACTACATTTTGAATTTCAGATAAGTTTTGGTAATCAATCTTGGATGTTACATTGTAATTATCTAAATCACTTTGTAATTGCAACCTCAATTCCACTCTCTACATCACTTTGTAATTCCACCCTCTATATCAAATTCATTTATATCATCCATTACGCACGCACTTTATTGAGAAAAATGGCTGACCAGTTGGATGAAATACAATGGAAGTCGCCCGAGTTTATCCAAGATAGAGGACTTCAAACATCAAACGTTCTCGAATACTTTTCCTTGTCGCCCTTCTACGACCGGACGTCGAGTAATCAGGTGCTAACTATGCAGTTTCAATTCCAGCAGATACAAATCCCGGTTGGTATGACCTTCCAGCAATATTTCCAGTCTCGGCTACTGGAAATGACCGGTATTGAATTCATATTAGCTTACACCAGAGAGCCGGACTTTTGGATAGTCCGTAAGCAGAAACGAACAAGCCCCACACATACAATCAGCATTCAAGATTACTATATAATCGGAGCCAACGTGTATCAAGCACCCAAGATTTACGACGTCTTGTCTTCAAGGTTACTATCCAGTGTGCTTCTGTTGAAGAACTCGGTGGATTTGTTAAACAAGATGACAAACTTTCAATTACTGGATGGTGCTCACACTTACAACTATCAACGACATCAACAGAATGAGCAGCAGAAGCAACTGCAACAAAATAAAAAAACCACCTCGGGAAACACCCCCGGCCAAACTCCTCTGGCCTTAACGGCCCCCATCATAACTCCCGTTCCCGCTACCGTGGGCTCGTCTACAAACCCTCTCTCTGCAAACCTGGTGTATGCCTCCAATATGGAGGTTAGTGCCTCGGCTTTCGACAGGTTGTTGGGTGACGTGGTTCTGTCCAACGCACCCAAGGCAGCAAACACAAACGGGCCCCTGTCCTCGGCTGCCGTAGCAGCAGAGGAAAGTACAAGCATTTACTTGGATGACATTTCTGCTACTGGCAAGACCTATACTGTGGAGATGTTGGGATTGAAGGTTAACATGGATGATGATGAAAATTGAGCATTTTGGCGTGAATATACTTTTGTGAAAAATGACCTTCTAAGTATGTTTAGCGCCAACTCGAGGAGTCTGAAGTAAATTTATATGGCGAAAGAAAATAACATAAGAGTGGAACTAATTATTGAAAAATATGTTTAATAGCACTCAGGCTGATTAATGTTACTGTATATGCTGAAAATCTGTTACTCTCAACTTGTCTTTAAGAAATTGAACCCAATCAAACGTATAATTAATTTCAAATACAACAAAGACATGTACTGGTATCTATTCACCTGTCCTTAATATAGAAAAAAACAGGTTTTTTGTCATCTTGTAAGCTTACATTGTTTTGTGAGGTCTTGTTTTATTGCGTTGTTTTAAGTAACGTCGAGACTCAGGAACACTCCCTGCTGCAGTGTATCGTATAGTTTTGCATCGGTTAGGTCTTCTGTATAGGACAGAATTGAAATAAACTATTTTTTTCAATTATTTAGGTAATTTAACAAAAAATTAGATCTGAACAATACACAACCGGTTGAGGCCAATTTGAAGGGAAGGCCAATGATTGGTCTTTTACGATTAGCAAATATCCTCAGGAGAGTATTCCAATAATTCTAATGAAGAATAATCATTTTCCGTACTCTCAAACCTTGGCTCTACTTTGAAAGTTTAGCGTTCAAGTATGGCTCGATTTTGCAGCCAAGTGGAAATGTTTGAAAAAGTCCAAAATTTCAACTGGCTCCAAAAGATTCCTAGGCAATAATTAGGATATCCAGATACCAAACTTGCGTCCTCCAAACATCGAGCGTTTAGTTTAATGTGAGGTGGGATCAAGTGAGAACAGCCAAAACACAGTTTAAACTTGTGCACTCACAAGAACAGGTAAGCTCACTCATTCAATCACAAGATAGATTTAGATTTACAAACTAATATTTACAAACTAATGTTTGCAAACTATTAATATTCATATGAGTTCCTTCAAATCAAAATCAATACTCGATATAACCATCAACAATTGAGCACAGAGTACGCCAGGTGCATTAGTTTGGATTGCGAATTTGGTGAACTTTCTCGGAGGTGCACTAAACAGTAAAAGTTAAACAGTAGAAGTTGCAAACAGTACAGGGGTTACTACTCTGGTGAATGACATGGTGTTTGATTTTTGGTGTTTGTTTGGGAAATTATTCGGGATATGATAATTGAAGAATGTAATAGGTGTTGATTTTAATGAATTAAGCCTTTGGAGGAGCAGGATACACTGATGGTTGTGTTTTGAGTTTGTGAAAATTGGAAGTTGTTAGTAATGGTAATCAACACTCGTGGATTGATTATGCCAAGTTGAATTACGAAATATACTTTTGGCATGTCAATACAACCAATACATATCCATGGTATCATTATTTTAGTGTCTCTACAATGCTCAAAAATCACTTGGTGCGAATTTGTCCCATTCGCAAGTTTTCAGGCGTATACATATATATGCTCCACATGGTTCAATAAAATAGTGCCAAGTTGCTTGTTATGGTTGAATAGAAGTAACAAGGGTAAAAAACATTCCAGTTGACGAGTAGATTCCATAAAACGATCCATTGGCAACTTTGGCCAAAGATGCTCACTGTATCAATTTCCAATTTAGAAATGAACCACGACCGGCTCGCCTTTTATAAAACGGTATCAAGTAGTTTTGGCGGCATTGAACAATATACTTTGAAAAACCAAACTACAGTAGTTGGGTTTGTAAAGTGTAATTTCACTTGACGGTTGTTAAGTCGACCTTGCTATCTTTGAAAATTAGCAGTGATTGTAGTAATATTGAGGTCATATAAATCATGAAAAATTAGTACAGTATATCATAGAGATCATGAAAAATTAGTACAGTATACATAATATTCACCAATCTGATGATTTCATCAAATCTACACATTGGATTTTGAAATCATATATTCTATTTACAGAACTTACAATTCATCCTTTTCTGGAACATCACCAGAAGCCTTAACAGCTTCAGCTTCAACTTCAAGCTCACCGGCATCAGCAATCTTGATTTCTTTGACTGGTCTGTCACCAGAAGAGGTCTTAACCTTTTCAATGTAGTCGACAACATCAAACCCATCAAGCACTTCACCAAAGACAACGTGAGCATTGTTCAACCAGGAGGTAACAACGGTGGTGATGAAGAATTGAGAACCGTTGGTGTTCTTACCAGCGTTGGCCATGGACATTCTGTAAGGTCTGTCGTGCTTCAATTGAAAGTTTTCGTCATCAAACTTGCCACCGTAAATGGACTTACCACCGTAACCTTTACCGGTTTCGTAGTCACCACCTTGAAGCATGAAGTTTGGAATGATTCTGTGGAAGATAGAATTCTTGTATTGGAACTTTGGATCTTGCGAGATGGCAAGTTGTCTAAAGTTTTCAACGGTTTTAGGAACCACAGTACCAAACAACCCAATGGTGATTCTACCAATGGACTCTCCACCCTCAGTCATGTCAAAGTAAACTTTGTGGGTGATTGGAGGGTTTTCTGGCAACTCACTAGGCCCAGCAAACACAGTGCCTGAGAAGTAAAGGATGAGTAAGGTGCTAACCAATGCAAAGAGACTATACTTCATCATCTTTAGGGGTGTATTTTATCGCGTGTCGGCTTTTTTTGCTTTGTTGGTTGGATTGTCATGTGTGATTGGTCATGTGAGCGTCATGTGATGTAATATAAGGTGGACTCCAAATGAACCCAAACCATTAGTAGCTCTTTAATACGCAGCTCATTAATACGTAGCTCGTTAAAACGGTCAACTGCTTCAATTCAATGAACTGCTTCAATTAAATCAACTGCTTCAATTTAATTACCTGCTTCAACTCTCTTCCCACTCATCTACTCTAAACGAACCACAGAAGCAGTTTCTTTACGAGTATTACCTTGCTTGAAAATTGTGATTCGAAACATCATCAATTCATCTCGAACAAGATTCTTCTTGTCAATCTTCTCGGAACATCCCGTGATGGGACAATCTCGAGTTGTTTCCAAGTTATTGTATATGATGGACTTTTCAAAGGTGTGCTTGCATACTTTGGATATCACTGGATCAGTAAAGTAACTAAGGGAAATTGGGTCTTTCAAAGAGATGGTTCCGCCCGAAACGTCTAATTCAATGTCTTCTTCCTCCTCATCTTCTGCAATCACCTGAGGTGTAGGAGCCTCAGGGTTATCTATTATTAGTATCAAGCTTTTTATGAAGATGTAGTCATTATTGGATCTTAGTGATCGCTGTAAAGTTTTTGATGGAACTTTATTCTTGTATTCATCTCTAATGAAATCCCCAAAGTTTGTATTATTATAGTTGGTAGATTCCAATGTTTCAAGGGTAAGTTCGTCTTGTTGCACACTTAATTCTTTCACTTGACTCATTGATTCTTCTAGTGATGACTTGAACATTTGCTGCTTATTCTGTGTTTTTATCAATGCCTCTAATGTTTCCAAATATGTCTCCAAAACCTCTTTGGCACTTTTCTTATCTAAAACTCCTCGAGTCAATGAGTACAGGACAAATTGCTTGACACTTTTCATAAGCCTTTGCGAGGTCATCTGAGTTGACTTGATAGCTTCAAGGTTACTAGCAACATTACTTTGAAGAGGACCAATAAGTTGAGTGCTTATTGGTAGGTACGTAGGAAGCTCCATGATCTGATTTCAATTTTTATAAAGTGCGAGTAAAATATAGTCTGGCAAAGCGAAGCGAGTGAGTGCGAGTGAGTGCGAGTGAGTGCGAGTGAGTGCGAGTGAGTGCGTTCTCTCGTTCACACTCACTCATTGTATACTCAGATTGGAAAATTATACACACTGCAAATGAGTAATTTGGCGCATTAATATCGTCACTCACGATATCCACATATACCCTACATTGCAAAACATTAAAGCTAATTTATTGAAAACAATCCATTTTTTGATAATGTACATAGAAGTGAAGGCTATTAAAACAAAACAGCTGTATGAAGAAATGAAGAACTTGGAATGATAAAAGCATGACCAAATACTAAAAAGTTTTACGCATCAAGATGCTTTAGATACAAGTTTTGAACCAGGTAATGGTATGATTTGGAAAAAGTTGTTTGACTAAACTTGTTAATGATCCTCTTGGGAAGACTCAACAAATGACAGATTTGGATCTCCGGATGCAGGTGGGATAACCGTGCCAGTAGCATTGACAGAGGGTGCTCCTTGGGCCTGCGGATCCATGGCCGATAAATTTGTTCCTAAAGGTCCACTAGTAGCATTGACTTGAGTGCTTCCTGAAATTGTTGTGTTATGAGTTGAATTACTTGAAGTACTAGGGATACACCAATTTCTGTGGCAATGCCATGATTTCTTTTGACATTCGCGAGAGCAATATTTAATTCTCTTACAGCGTCTGCACTTCAGATATTCTCTTGGTGTAGTTTCCCATTTCCCACAATCCAAATTTCCACATTGTCTTACACTCAATTCATTTCTTCTGCAACTATTACGCATGATAATTCCTGCCCAATAGTACATATCTGTTCCCAGTAAAAAAGTGAATTTTTCAACCAAAGGAAACAAGTTAAGTCTTTTAAGATCAGCTAATGATTCATCTTGATCAACGTTTCCATTGTCAATGTCAAAGCCATCATAATCATCATAATTCCATTTCTCCGTAAGAGTTTGTTTTTGTTCCTTCCGCTTTTCAGTTATTGAGGATACAAGCTTTTTACTTTCCATATCTATGAATTTAGACATATTTTCATTCACTTGATGTAAAGCAATTTTGCGTTCCAAGTCATTTGCAATGGACTCGCAGTTTATGATATTATCAAATAATGCAGTGATATATTCTGAGGTATCAAAATACGATTCAGGGCCCAATTTACTCATTTGTTTATCAACAAGTTTTGTATTGAAAGAAGGAGCTTCGAAATCATTATCGATATCAATATCAATGTCAGTATTACTATCATCTTCTTCAAGAATCTCATCATCATCTAAATCTGAGCTTGGTGAAGTAGTTATATTGCTTGATTTTTTATTTGCTCCCACATTGATACTTGAACTCAGCGATGAAGAATGAGTTCCATTTCCATAAATTTCAGCTTTTCTTGAAAGCAGAAAATTTGAAGAATCCACAATTTCGGTAACCAATTGAGGTGAGTCGATTTTTGTGTAGTACGCTTTAATTTTTTGTTTTCTCAGTTTTGGAGTAATTGTTGGCCTTAATTTAATTGCCATAGATTTCTTTAACGAAAGTTTCTTTTGCTTTTGTAAATACATTTTCATTTGTTTATGCCTAATGGACATATCCACAATCAAATGAGTATTTTGTAACAAGTCCTTTAAGTAAGGATACTTTGATATGTAAGCTAATAATTGTAAAGACCATACAATGTCGTCATCACGAGGAATCACCACACCGGTTTCAGTAAAATTCCGAACGGCAACTTTTGCTTGTACAATAGAACGATTTGTTTCATGATCTTGTAGATATAATTCTGATAAGAATTGTAAATTATTATCCATTTCATAATCATTGTCATCAAAAAAGTTGTCATCAAAAAAATCCAAATCAACCTCTTCTCTTAGTTTTTTCAAGATGTTCACAACCATGTATCGTCTTCTTATATCGTTACTTATTGAGCTGTTTCTAAAGCTTGTACTTTGGTGTTCTTGGAAGCTGGTGGTTTGGTTATAGTGATCGTGTTGACCTCTTTCGTTGAGGTTGTTGAATCGAATCAATTTGAACAATTGATTGACGCTAAGATTATCGTAGTCGTCATGGGTCAAGTTGAATGGGTGATTGTTATTAAAGTACAGGGGGAAAGAATTGAAGGGGGTGTGGGTGTTGGATCCAAAGGATTGTGGATGGTTGTTGGATCCAAGGGATTGTGGATGGTTGTTGGATCCAAAGGATTGTGAATGATTATTAGATCCAAATGATTGTGAATGATAGTTACGATGCTGAATGTGATTTCCTTGGTTAAAAGTATTTGGATATTCCTGGTTGTGATTTTGCAGGAGATTTCCTTCGTTGAATGCTTGCCCAGGTAAAGTACTTTGATTTTGAGGTGCTTCATTATTTGTGCCTGTTATTTGAGTAGAGGATGCTTCATTTGAGTTTTGAATATTATTATGGTGATGATGGTGGTGGTGATGATGATGATGATGATGATGATGATTATTAGTGTTACTGTTATTGTTGTTGTTATTGCCGTTGTTACTGTTATTGATACTGCCGTTGTTACTGTTATTGCTATCTTGGGAATCTTGAGTGTTATTTTGGGAAAGTACAACATTTTCATGTTGTCGAGCTTGATTTTGAGACTGATCAATAATCAGCAGCCTTGTGTTTGCATGTATAAACATACGCTCATTCAAAGTAATATAGTTATCCAAAACAGTGGCGATGATTGGTAATATACCCGCTTCAACCACTTTTGTTCTTATTGCCTCTGTTCCTCTTGTTCCTATAAGAACCAAGCATTGAAAAGCCAAAGTCCATTTCCATGCAGTTAATAACTTCTTTTCACCATTAAAGATATTATCTTGAACGCTAAAGGTTGAATTGTGGCATTCATGTAAAATCTCAATCAAACGTTCAATACCACCATCTTTACTTAAGGTTTCACGTACTTTAGGCAGGGATGATACCAAGTACGTTAGATAATTTAATGAGTTCACCAAAGGTTTATCTGCCGTCACATCAAGGGCCCGTCGATCATATAAACTAGTGGTGATGGTTACGGCTGCCTTATTAGTAGCGACTGATTTGAAGTTTGAGTCACGCATGTTTGGGAGTGTTTGTTTTCCAAACTATCCAATGTGTATGCTATCTATCGCGGCTGCTTGCAGTTTTTGCTTGAGTGTGTGATTCTCCTTGATTGATTTATATCTTCCAGGGGATTTTTTTTCTTTGATGTTGCCTTTCTTTTTCGTTCGTGCCAGGTTACGAATCCCACACAAATTGCTTTTTTTTTTCTTGCTTGTTTTTGCCTCCCAAATTTGTGACCAATTTGGTGTATGAATGATCAAATGGTTGCACTTGAAGTGGAGAGAGTGTTCAAAGGAGTATAGACGTATTAGGTGTTTTGTTTTTAATTAGAGTGTTTAGGATATCTAGTTTATATTAAAACCAATAAGGAACTCCAATGATAAAGATTTGGATTAATAAGTAGGTGGACCAATAAGGAGGTGGACCAATAATTTGCCATACATTTGCCAAGTGCTTTGTTTAATTTGCCTCCCATAGTCGTTGAGAATTAAAGAAAAAGCAGCAAGTATTTGAGAGGCAAAGATCGAGCGAGACAGTACAAGTAATCATTGGTAAGTGACAGAGTACAAGTAATCATTGATATCAGCAACAGAGTGATTTATCAATAATTGACATAAAACGTACAAATAATTGACAAAATATAAACCAATGCAACATGGAATGTAAAAGTATTTGACATCAAATAAACCAAGTTGTATTTGACGTCATACATACCGATGATTACCAACGAATATAGTGAACTATTTACATAAAACGTAATAATTAGCAAACAATATATTGTAATTGTTAAAAGGGAATTAGTGAATTTACGTCGCTAATCACAACAATTAGTATTCAATTTATAGAGATTAGCGAGTGAGATTGTGAGTGAGATTGTGAGTGAGTTCGTGAGTGATAAAAATTCGCAATCACTCAACTATTGGCTACTCACTCAATTTGCTACTCAATCAAGTATTCGCTGCTCACTCACTCACTCACGAACTCATATTACCCACTCACACACTCATTCACGCACTCACACACTCACAATCTCACTCATTCACTCACTCACTCAAAATTCGCTACTCACTCATTCACTCACTCACTCATTCACTCACTCACTCACTCACTCGCTTCGCTCGCTCGTTCGTTCGTTCGTTCGCTATATCACCTATAAACCCATTTCAACGAAAACGTGAAAAGAAATATCCAGCTGCATGCGCAGTATCTATGATCTTTCTCAATCTTCTAGCCAATTATATATAGGTTAAGTGATTTTCAATCAAACCGGTAGACCAGTACCCTCGCTCGCATAATTTCAAGTCGAAACAGTCGTCACTGACGCATTTACTTACTCACGCATTCACTTACTCACGCATTCACTTACTCACTCAAAATTCGCTACTCACTCATTCACTCACTCACTCGCTTCGCTCGTTTGTTCGCTCGTTCGCTCGTTCGCTCGTTCGCTCGTTCGTTCGCTCGTTCGTTCGCTCGTTCGTTCGCTCGTTCGTTCGCTCGTTCGTTCGCTCGCTTGTACACATCTATTCTAATAAAGTCTAGCTATAAAACCAATATTCATACCAATATCTCACTTCAAAAAAGAAGATTCGAAATTGTAAACCAACTTCATGGTATGCTCCATAAATATTAATGACAAGATTGTATGTGGACCAATTCTAAGCAATTGAGCCCAGAAACCTTTATAAAATGCGGTTGAACCTTCATGAGCCAAAGTCTTGAGGAAACAATCTAGTGGTCCCTTATACAAATTACCACTTTGATTGAATACACGAGTCAAGACCACATCCCATGGATTCATAACAATAGCAACACATAACCCAGCAAACAGAGATGCTGCCAAGTGTAATGGGAGACTATTATTTTTAATGATATTGTTATCTTGTAAAAAGTTTTTAGCAAAAAAGTAGGAACTTAATTGAACTGTCAGACCTGCACCCGTACGTAACATTGCAGCATCAAGGCCTCTATATAAACCTTTAAACCCTTCATTTTTAAGGATACTTGAAAATCCATCCATTATTCCAGTATAAAAGGTTTGTTGACCAACAGCTCCAGCACTTTTTGCCTTTGAATATGATTGCATACGGGTTTTAATTAAGAATAATGGATTGGAAGCTGCTGCTCCAATCACTCCTGATGTAAATCCCAGCAAACAATTAATTGCTAGGTTTTGTGGAATAGCTTGTCCATTTTCTGGTAATCCTTTTGGAAGTAACCACTTTGTTAAATAGTATCTTGAAGGTTCATAGAATCCAAGTCTGCAACCATTAACACAAATCTGATATACGTAACCTCCGATTAATCCTTGTTGTAATCCTCGAATCCCTTCATTCTTGTAAATGAGAATTGAAGCTTGTAATGGGTTACGATAAAGAACGTTCTTGCTGGCTGCTCCAGGTTCTCCTTGAAGTTGCATTCTAGTTTTGATAAGCTCAATAGGATTGGTGAATGTCACAGCTCCACATGCAGCTAGTCCTCCAGCGATAAACCCTCCCAAGGGTGACACCATTTGACTGGCACTCTTTTCATTACTCATGTTGAAAAGTCCCGATTCCGGTGATTTTTTTTTGATTCCGTGCGAATAGGGTTGCAAATTTCGTCATTGCCACCGGGCTATCAAAGTGACTCAATAAGGATGAACTCAAGGTGGATTAATCTTTTGATTTTTGTGATTACAGTGATTGTGAGTAGATGTGGGTAGATGTGGGTAGTTGTGGCTATCTTTTGCTATCTGTGGGTAGCTGTGGATGATTTGTAGTGGCTTACTTTATGATTTGCAGTGGCTTGCTTTATGATTAACTACATGATTGCCTTTCAGAATTTTGTACATAAATAATCAGTAGGCCATCAACCAAAAATTCAGTCAGAGATTATTGGCTATTTTAGGCACAATCGGCTATAACAAACAACAGTAATGCATGGTACTCTAATCTTCACCGATCAAATGAGCTGCGATTTTTCATCCCACAGATGACACAGTCACTAACGCCTCATATCTCCTGGATTAACCAGTTCTATAAATTTCACTATTCTATTGTTTGCTACAGCAATACATATACGCCTTTGTCTTGACACTCAACTTATATTCTGTTTAGCAGCCACTTTGCCAATTGGGGTAATTGTGAATTTGCCCCAATAAATGGTGGCAAACAATCTAATGTAAGAGATTTTCTGTAATTGTCATAACAGTGATTGATTTTAAAGTGATTGATATTAATAGTTTAATTGTAATAGTGATATTATTAATAGTTTAATTGTAATAGTGATATTATTAATTGGTTTACTTGTAATAATGTTTGTTTCTAATAATATTGTTAAATCCTATTGAGTTTCATACAAATCTCATATAAACTTTGATTCTCTATCCTTAATCGTCATGAATTGCCATACAAGTTCATAGACTTCCATAAAGTTCCTTAGAATTGCCAATTGTAATTATCCTAAACTAATGAGTGAGTGAGCGAGGTGAGCGAGGTATGCAAATTGAGTATAGTGAGCAAAGTCAGTTAAATGAGCAAAGTAGTGAATTGAGTTAAGAGTAAAGTGAGCGAGGTGAGCACACCAAGCAAACCAATATGATTGTTGAATGTCTGGTGTATATTTGATTGGTTAATATCCATTTTGAATAACTTCTGTGTATGTACATGACTGCTGATTATCTATATGAAAATCAATAAAATACATACTGTTTATAGTACTGTAAAGATACCCATACTGTTTATAGTACTGCAAAGTTACCCATACTGTTTATAGTACTGCAAAGTTACCCATACTGTTTATAGTGCTACAAAGGTACCCATACTGTTTATAGTACTGCGAAGTTACCCATACTGTTCATAGTACTGCTTCGCAGCACTATTCTGTTCATAGTACTGCTTCGCAGCACTATTCTGTTCATAGTACTGCTTCGCAGCACTATTCTGTTCATAGTACTGCTTCGCAGCACTATTCACAATTATTCGTTCGAAAAGACTCTTCAAATGTTAACAGCCAAAGTTCCACGAACCTCGGCACGCAGACTCCTAGCAACAGCTGCAAGTACCAACCTTGGAAGCAAATACACGCTGGGAAAGTTTGCGGAAGCACTGGGAATCCATGGGTACACTGTACAACAAGTTGAGCATATCCCAGAACTTTCCCTTACGGCAGTCAAATTATACAATAAAGCCAACAATAGTCATCACTTGCATTTAGACTCCCCCAATGACAACAACAACGTATTCTCTGTTGCATTCAAAACCAACCCGCCAAACGCAACAGGGTTACCGCACATCTTGGAGCATTTGGTGCTCTGTGGATCCGAAAAGTACCCCGTCAGAGATCCCTTCTTCAAGATGACCAATCGGTCCTTGAGCAATTTCATGAATGCCATGACCGGACACGACTTTACCTTCTACCCATTTGCAACAACCAACAACAAGGACTACCAAAACTTGATGGATGTGTATTTGTCTTCAGTATTCTTACCCACACTCACAAAGAGTAACTTTAGTCAAGAAGGCTGGAGATTGGAAAATGAAATCACTACAGACAAAAATAGTGACGTGATCTATAAAGGTGTTGTTTATAACGAAATGAAGGGTCAGAACTCAAATTCAGACTACTTTTATTACAAATCATTCTTAGAGGCCATCTATCCATCTCTCCACAACTCTGGTGGGAACCCCGAAAACATCCCAGATTTGAAGCATCAAGACATGGTTGCTTACTACAAGAGAACATACCATCCTGCAAACTGTAAAACATTCACTTATGGGAATTTCCCATTGGAGGACCACTTATCAAAAATCTCCCAATATTTCTCCAAAGTTGGTGATGATCGTAAAAATGCCTCAAGTGCAGGTATCAAATACCCCGTCTTCTCAGACAAAGATTACACGAATTCCAAGGTGGAAATTTGGGGTCCCATGGATTCAATGTCCTTAAAATCGGCAGACAATCAATACAAGACTTCAATAACTTGGAATTTGAGTGACCCCTTAGATAAAGCAAATCAGTATGAAATCTTCCTCTGGAAAATCTTAAACTCGCTTTTGATCGATGGTCATAGCTCTCCCTTCTATCAAGAGTTGATTGAATCCGACTTGGCTGATGACTTCCTGGTCAACTCGGGCGTGGATGTAACTACAGCATTATTCTCTTTCACAATGGGATTAAGCAATTGCTCTTTACAAACAGCCCAAAGCTTAGAATCAAAGGTTTCAGATATCTTGATTTCAAAAGTGATCCCAGAGTTGGACAATCCAAAAAGTCTGTACAATGATAGAGTCGAGGCCATTTTGCACCAAATCGAACTTAATTTAAAGAGACACAAACCAGACTTTGGCCTTGGATTGCTCAACCTGATCATTCCATCATGGGTCAACAACGTTGATCCCATTGATTCCTTACGTGTGGAGTCAATCTTGACTCAATTCAAAGATGATTTCAAAGTCAATGGATTAGGTATTTTCAAAAAACTTTTACAAAATTCCATCCTCAACACTAATACTCAAAAGTTCACATTTGTTATGAAACCTGATGCGGATTTCAACAAGAGAATCATCGAAGAAGAGGAAGTTAGATTGGCTAAAGTGGTTTCTGAATTGTCTTCTGATGACTTGGAAAAAATTTATGAAGATGGACAATTGTTAGCTAAAGAACAAAAAGATCAAAGTGAATCGGACGCAAGTATATTACCAAGTTTGGGTATCGAAGATATCCCCAAAAAAGGGGTTGACTATCCTGTTAGTTATAATGGTAATATCCAAAGAAGAATGGTTGATACTAATGGAATCACTCATGTCACCGCTTCTAAATCGATCAATCACGTGCCGGTCAAATATTACCCATACATGTCATTATTCACATCATGTTTAACCAACCTTGCCGGTACGACTTGCACACCCATCAATGACTTAGAAACCAGAATCAGCAAAACCACCGGTGGAGTCTCCTTTTCCGTGAGGACAATAGCTAATCCGTTCAGCTTACAAGACGTGGACTTGTCGTTTGTAGTATCAGGCACGTCATTAGAACAGAATTCGGAGGAAATTTATAATTTATGGTTAGAAATTTTAACATCCACCAAATTCGACTCCAATGATAAAGAAGTTGTTGACAAGTTGTATCAATTGATCAAAAACATGACATCTAACCAGGTGAATACTATATCAGATAGGGGTCATTCCTATGCAAATTGGGTGGGGGACTCAAAGTTGACCCCAAGCAAGTATGTGAGTGATATATTATCTGGGTTATCAAACGTTGAGTTTGTTAGTGATTTGAACAGCAAGTTGGAAGCACAAGGTAAGCAATTTCTTGCCGATTCTGTTCTTCCAATCTTGAGTGAAATCCAAAAATTGGTTCTTGAAGGGTCCGAATTTAAATATAGACTTGTGGGGAATGAAGACATTTTAAAACAAAATGAAAAGTTGATTGAAAAATTTAACCAAGAGATTCAACCAAGTACCAAAAAATCATACTCTAACGAATTGAAACAGTTACTCGGGGCATTCAACAACAACACCTTGGGACTTAACAAAGCCAAGACATTGGTTGATTTGCCCTTCCAAGTTGGCCATGCTTCTTTGGCCAAGTTAGGTGCCCCATACTCAAGTAAAGATGGAGCGGCTTTACAAGTCATGGCGCAGCTCTACACATTCAAGCATTTGCACTCCGTCATAAGAGAACAAAACGGAGCTTACGGGGGTGGATTGAATTATGATGGATTGGGAGGAACAATCAACTTTTACTCCTATAGAGATCCAAATCCAATCAAATCAGTAAACTCATTCAAAGAATCCTTTGGTTTGGATATCAAATGGGACAAATTCGACTTGGAACAAGCCAAATTACGCATCTTCCAAGGTATAGATGCTCCTATGAGTATTTCATCGCAAGGTTCAACCGAATTCCACGAAGGAATCACTGATGAAATGAGACAAACCAGAAGAGAGAACTTTCTTGACGTTTCAGCTGGTGACATCCAAGATGTTGCCAATAAGTATTTGTTGGCCAACGACAATATGATTACTGTGATTGGCAACAATGAGATTTTAGGGGTTGATTCTGAGTGGGTTGTTAGAAAGTTGAAGGTTTAGTGTATATAGAGTTGAATTAATGAATACGAGCGAACGAGCAAAAGAGCGAACGAGCGAAGCGAGTGAGTAAGTGAGTGCGAGTTTGAGTGAGTAAGTGAGTTTGAGTGAGTAAGTGAGTTTGAGTGAGTAAGTGAGTTTGAGTGAGTAAGTGAGTTTGAGTGAGTAAGTGAGTTTGAGTGAGTGAGTGCGTGCGAGTGCGTGCGAGTGAGTCAGTGCGTTCGCTTGTTCGCTCGTCCGCTCGTTCGTTCGTTCGCTCGTCCGCTCGTTCTTTCGTTCGTTCGTTCGTTCGCTCGTTCGTTCGCTCGTTCGTTCGTTCGCTCGTTCGTTCGTTCGTTCGTTCGTTCGCTCGTTCGTTCGTTCGTCCGCTCGTTCGTTCGCTCGTCCGCTCCTTCGTCCGCTCGTTCGTTCGTTCGTTCGCTCGTTCTACAATAAGTTTGTTAATTATCTACAGTTATACGTCGTTTCATAATTATCTACAGTTATACGTCGTTTGTTAATTATCTACAGTTATACGTCGTTTCATAATTATCTACAGTTATAAGTCGCTTCATAATTATCTACACTTATACGTCGCTTCATAATTATCTACACTTATTCGTCGCTTCATAATTATCTACATATACACGCCGCTTCATAATTATCTACACTTCTTAGCCAGTTTCTTAAATATCAAAATTTCAACAGTTTTAACAATACTTTCAACATTACACTACATCATTTATCAATTGTACATTTATTTACAAACCACATTTCTTCCACACACCAACTTTACACTACCCTGCAAACTTCCCAAAGATAACATTCTAAATCCGTTTAGCAATCAAGAATCATATCTTGAATATGACCCAAACCTATTCATAGTGCAATAGCGACCTCATAGTGCAATAGCGACCTAGTCGGGTCAAGCACTGATGGCACTGGCCACCCATTACTTCACGCCTTAACACGCCATAACAAGCCATAACACGACATAACAAGCCATAAAACGCCAAAAACACCTAAACACGGTGACTTCTCATGTAATCCTTTGGAGGTTGCTCTGGTATCCTTCTCTTTCTATCCTCAGTAAACAAGCAATGTCTCTTTGCACGAGGATCATATAAGATCAAATTCAATTTAGCTTGATGTCTGGGTATGTTGAACCATTTCTCGTACCCTGTTTTGGCTGCGGAAACGAGCTTCACCATGGTGTATGTAGACTTTGGCTTTGCCATGATCGAATAATTTTCTCAATTTCAACTGTAAATCTGAGAAACATTCAATGCGAAAATTCTCTAGACTTCCTAATTCGGAAACATGTCTCAACCGCGCTCTCCATAAGTTTGTACACTCACTGTCTCTGTACTCGAAATTTTCCTCCACTTGGCCATTTTTTTTCCTACTGAACACGGTGCCAAAACAAAATCCAATCCATATTAAGAATGATCCAACCGTTTTTAATTTTAACAACCCTTTTCTTGAGCCTTGTGTCAGCATTACATTTGGAAGTACCAAGTACCTTATATCCGGATCCAGTTTGTATTCGTGATTTCATTGGTGAAGATCAACTTGTTGTCATTAATGTCAAAACCAATGGTAGAGTTGGTGATGGTCAAGAATTGAGTATGTACGTTATTGATTCAATGGGAAATGAATACAGAAAGAAGAATAACTTTGCAGGTGACCTTAGAATCGCATTCACCAGTCATGGTAGTGCTGCATTTGACGTCTGCTTCACCAACCAAAGAACAAATAGAGGTGCCCCACATGGTGTCATGAACAGAGAAATCGAATTGGAAATCGAAAGTGGTGCTGCTGCCCGTGATTGGAATGCCCTTCAAGTTTCTGAAAAGTTAAAGCCTTCGGAAGTTGAATTACGTAAAATCCAAGAATTGATTGATGAAATTCAAGTTGAATTGAAATATTTGAAAAACAGAGAAGAAAGAATGAGAGACACAAACGAGTCAACCAACGATAGAGTCAAGTTCTTTTCCATGATTGTTATTTTCTCATTGATTGGGTTCGGTGTATGGCAAATTCTGTACTTGAGACATTACTTTAAAGTTAAGCATATCATTTAGTGTCCAAAAAATCTGTATTGTATTAGATTAACAGAGTTACGGGTTATTTGTTAATTAAGTTTATATGGCGAGGTCTTTGACTCATGAATACGTATAATCTATTTAAATGTAGCTGTGTTTATGGGAAGTGAAAAGTGTTGACGTTGGATGTTTTTGCATGTTGATGAATTATTGATTTGGAAAACATGTGTTAGTTATTACGAAATGAGCGGTAAGCGATTTACTCGTCAAGAGTATACGTCCGAGTAAAAACCATCATCTATGCAGCACTATTCACATACTATACTACTCATATTCATAATTCATAGACTATACTACTCATATTCATATTTCATAGACTAAACTACACATATTTCATACACTACTCATATTTAAATTCGTACACGATACTATTAATAGTGCTGCGAAGCAGTAACATTCATATAATATACCATACTACTCATAGTACTGTTTCGCAGCACTTTTCATACACTATACTATACTACTCATAGCACTGTTTCGCAGCACTACTCATACACTATACCATACTACTCATAGTACTGCTTCGCAGCACTATTCATACACTATACTATACTAATCATAGTAGTTTCGCAGCACTATTCATACACTATACCATACTACTCATACACTATACTATACTACTCATAGTACTGCTTCGCAGCAATATTCATACACTATACTATACTACTCATAGTACTGCTTCGCAGCACAATTCATACACTACACCATACTACTCATAGTACTGCTTCGCAGCACTATTCATACACTACATCATACTACTGCTTCGCAGCACTATTCATACACTTTTCGTCTATTAACTCTATTAACAGAATATGCTATTTATTCCTTGTCACCTTGTGCACTACTCAAGTAACTCTTTGAAAATATTGTGGAATGCAGAACCCATGCAATTCTCCATAAGAGTCATTTTATCTCGTTCACTTAGATCATTATGATCTATAAACCATTCAAGTTGGGAATTCTTCAATTCATCAGCTTCAATTGCGAGTTTTTCAAATGTTTTTAAATAATTCGTTTGTTCATTTTCCTCATTCACAATCACTGAAGCTTCCAGGTCTTCAGTAAATTGTACATGTTCAATATCTTGTACTTGTGCTTGTTCTTCTATATCTTGTACTCGTGCTTCCTCTTCTATATCTTGTTCTTGTAATTTCTTTTTTGTATAATTTTGATAGTCATTTATAACCAATTCAAGTAACCATTCTAATAAAAATATAACCTTTACCCAAGTTTGTAAAAATTCATCAAAAGCTTTATACATCACATTATCAACAATCAGAGTATATATTTCACTATCATTGAGGGTTTTTAATAGTTGATTAAAATTTGCAATTGGCCATTTATCTTTGATTGGTTTAGTCAGCCTTTGTAAAAGTACAACCAAATCTTCTTCAGTTTCTTTACCATGAATTTCTGTATCAGTCTCATACCTTCGTATAATGATACTTTCATGCTCAACGATACCAGTAAAGTCCAAGAGTAAGACATGACACAATTCTAGTAGCATTGTTAAGATATAATTTTTAGGCACTATAGATTTCACATAACGTTGGGCTAAGAAAAATCCTTTAAAATGCTTCAAACTCATTGCTCGAAAGTTTGGTATCATTTGAGCAACTAGATTTTCAGCAATTATATGTTCATTGGGTGGGGTTCTTCGTTTAGGCTGTACCATCAATCCATTTGAAAAATATAAGCTCCAATAAAAAACTAACGACATGATTTTAAGTCTTGTGATCATAGCTTCGTCATTATCACAATACGACGATTCATTGGTTTTGCGCAATTTCTTTGTTGAAGAAATCAATTGCTCTCTTTCGTAGACTGACTGAGGTGCGTGCTTGTTCCTGTCTGATATAATTCCATTAAAAACATATTCCACCACTCGATCGTACCAGTTCAATTGACGATTATTAAGCTGTGATAACAAGTCATACAAGAGTAATTTCTTATTTTCCAAATGGGTCTGGACTTGGGCTCTGAGTCTACGAGGCATACTGAAAAACTTCATCACGGGATCAGAGTATTGCTTTGATGATTTGATGCTGTTGACTTGATTAGTGCATATCTCAAACAAATTAAGCTCGAGAATATCGAAAATCACGTCTATGAGGTGATTATGTGTTTGGAAAATCTGGTGATGTCTGGACCCATTCCAAGGTTGTTGGAGTGATGACTCCTTGGCACAATAAAAGCACCAATTGATCAAGTTCCAAAAGCTGTACTCTTTATTGAGTTTGGGATTAATTCTCTCAAAGAGTAAGGGCTCGTCAAAAACCTTGATTCGGGTCCAAGCAGGTTTCAGACTCGTTTCTTGTTGCACGATTTTTTTGATTGGCTTTTCTGGGAATGAACCCAGGAGTGAGTTTAGGCTGGGTAATTTGTCTAATTCGTATGATTGGAATCGATTAATTTCATCTTCCATTGTCTCTGTAGAGCGTAAGATGGTGTCATCAGCCTCTGAATCACTCACATATTCATTAACTGGAGGATCTTGCTTGACTGGGGATTTCATGAAGAAATCAGTTAATTTCAGTTGAGTTAAGGGGGACTTTTGAAATTTTTTAGTATTGTTGATTATGGGATCATCGATATGAACAATCTTTTTGATGACCCAAGTTTGAATCAAAAAGTCATGCATCAAGTCATTAATTCGCTGGGCCAAGAGATTGTGAGAGGGTAGCATAGTGACATATTTTCTGATAATTTGGATGCTTCTTATATGTAGTGATTTTTCAGAGAGATTATGAGTTTTGATTAGTTTGATATCAACAGAGTTCACTCCTTCGATCTTCAGAGTATCATTAAACCAATTTAAATCCGGGCATCGTGAAGCTAGTGTAAATAGTATTCTCAAGATATCCAGAGATGGTATTGTAAATGACACTGGGTTGTAAAACGTTGCATCCAACGCTCTCTTTAACTCTGCTTCTAAGGTCCAAAGTAACAAATCGATTTTAACCACATCATCCAAATTGATTTCATCGTGTGTCAAGGCGATAATCAGATCTATATGGCCTTCAGCCTTGGTGATTGAGTCATATGATCGCTTCCCCATTCTGGTTCATTCTCATACCAAAAATTGTTTTTTTTTTTTTTGTTCAAATCATGTCTGTAACGCTTCATACAAACACCGGGGCCATTAAAATAGAGCTTTGGTATATTGATGACCATCAATCAAAGCATGTGGAGAACTTCATAAGACATTGTGCCATGGGATCATACAACTCAAACTGCATAATAAGGTATATACCTTCATTTATACTCCAATCAGGTGACCCCACAAATACTGGTAAGGTATCGAATAAGGCCAGTGACCAACCACTTGGAGCCAAGAAATCAAAAGAGTTTGTAAAGAGTAAAAGATCAGCTCCAAAGGTTTCTCGAGGCCAACTTTATACAGTGAATGGACCTTCGTATGGGTCCCAGTTTTTCTTGGTGCTATCAGATGAGTATCCTATAGGTGATGAGTATACGCTTATCGGAGGGGTTATTGATGGGTTTACTGCTATTGAAGCCATTGAGGGTGATACAGAGTTGAATGATGCTTTGAATCAGAAGAAAAGTGGTAGGCCGAAAGGGAAATGGAAGGATGAGATCTGGATAAAGACGGTTGAATTGCATAATAATCCGTTTGTGTAGTCCAACGAGCGAACGAGCACTCTCAAACGAGCGAACGAGCACTCTCAAACGAGCGAAGCGAGTTTGTGAGTGAGTTCGTTCGTGAGTTCGTGAGTGCGATTATTTGAGTTCGTTCGTGAGTGAGTGAGTGAAGAAAACCAAACTCGCTTCGCTCGCTCGTTCGTTCGCTCGTTCGTTCGATGAGCTCTGTTACCTCCAAAGACCAGTACCGCAATAATAATGGAAACAACTACACTATCCAACACTATATTCATTTTTGGTGTGACCAAACCACCTATTCTCTTGAAATCATATATTGGGCTCTGGAGTACAGTCATGGGTACACTCTGACATGAACACCCAAAACCACGCATACAATCACAATTGCTCTTGGAAATGTCCTCTTGGAAATTTCCTCTTGGAATTTATTACAACAAATTTTCTGCCCTATCGACAAAACACCACCACTGATCCACAGATTATCATCCACAACAACAACCTGCATATAAACCACATTTTGCAACCACAAGAGTACAAGATTCTACAACCAAGAAATCATCAAAATTGACAATAGAGAATGCTTTACTCAGAGGAGGAATTAAATGAAGGTGTAGGGATCAAGAATTGGCAAATTGACAGTTTTGGTAACTTACTTGGGCTCTCATATAGGCGAATCAAACTCTTCAAATGGTATTTGCTGACATAAAAAGGGTCACTTGCTAGCACTTGCACCACTTGCACCACTTGCACCACTTGCACCACTTGAGCCACTTGTGTCAATTGCACCACTTGCACCACTTGCACCACTTGAACCACTTGAACCACTTGTGCCAATTGCACCACTTGCACCACATGCACCACTTGAGCCAATTGCACCACATGCACCACTTGCACCACTTGAACCACTTGTGTCAATTGCACCACTTGCACCACTTGAACCACTTGTGCCATTTGCACCACTTGCACCACTTGCACCACTTGCACCACTTGTACCACTTGCTTTCTTTTCTAGTTGCATCTTTTACATGTTGTAGGCGAATACAAAAAGCACATGAAGCAGATGCACACATTCTACCAATCAAGATTAATTAGGAATATAATTAACATATAGAGATGTTTTTGTAGCCATTGAATTTTAGCCAGAGAGACCAGATTGTATCCTCAAGTAAGAAAACAAGGAGGTTTATATAAACGAGCGAACCAACAAAGTGAGTGAGGGTGGGAGTTCGAACCAACAAAGTGAATGAGGGAGAGAGTCTCCAACAAAGTGAGTGTTAGTGTGTGTCAAGCACTCATAATGCGCTACTCACACATTTGGAAAATCAATCTCACTCACTCACTCGCTTCGCTCGTTCGCTTGTTCGCTCATCCGCACCTTGTATGAGGTCAGACTAGTGATAAAGACGAGAACGAAAACGCAAACGTTTGAGTACTGCATATTAGAAAGTACATATATAAACCGGAAATCATTCTTTGACTATATACATATTTTTTATATTAATGGCAAGGATATTTATTGCGTAGCATGTCAGGGTTCAAGTGAATGTTTTTGGGAGTGGATTAGATGAATGTTATCTATTTGGTACATCAGTATACGCTGAAAGTTACCTGATACTGCCGATTTATCTGATTATCCCCAATCTTTATTCCAGATGAAATAGGTGGCCGTCATCTTGTGATTAATTTTCAATGAGTATAGTACTAAAATCTTTACATTACACCAATACTACCTTTACTTTAGCGTTTTCACTGATTTATTTCAGCACAATGTCGCTTGTCAAGGATGGTTGGGTAAGTTGAAAACCACAAACGAAACAATAAAGACCATTTTTGTTTCGTGGAATTAGAAGATTAGCTCGCCTAAAACAAAAAAGAATCAAAGCGTTTGATGGAAATTGATATCTATAATTTTTGGTTATTGTCTTCTGAAAGCCGATTCTGGTAAAAACTTGATCACATGTTAAATGCTAGACCTCAAGAAAACTTTGAAGCTTTTCATAATGATTTTCATGCCGATTTTCATGATGATTTTCATAATGATTTTCATAGTGTAAAATTCCTGGTTAATAGCTGATGTAATCCATATTGTAAAGCGTATGAATTGACAATATGTTATAGTGGATTGTACACCAGAAACATTAACGAATTAAATGTAATCATGTCCTGACTCACAATGACAGCTGCTCAAAAAGCAAACAGATGATGATAAGGTTGATGCTTCCTATTGTAGTCGTGACTCGCATTTCTTAGTAAGCTCATACCAAACTCAAACTCATATAAAGCACGCTTGAATTTTAGTCTATTATTAATTTGAATTTGCTACCCACAACCAGCTTGATCTACTCAGATAATTTGATTACCAATCCGGCGTCATGGACGTATGTTTTTGGTAATATGACCTAATATCAACCGTATACCGCTAACAAAAAGTCGCTTTGCCCGGAAGCTTGGTAGCAAAATTAAAAGTCACTTTGCTCCTATTACTGTAATTCTCCAATATTCCCCAAAGTCTCTGCAAACTCCTTGATGGTAATATACACCCCTTGCTTTGGTTTTTCGAAATCAAAAGTCACGGGTTCTCCTTTTGAATCAACGGTAGATGCACCTAGCATTCCAATAAGAAGGCCATCGTGGAATTCGTTACCCAAAGCCAATTTCAGCTTTATAACTTGCAAGTCAGGTAGAGACAATTTATGATGCAAAACTTGAGTTTGGGTGAGATTGGATGCATTTGTAGCTGTTACAAATAGTCTCCAGTTGAGATAAATGGGTGAATAATTGTTTCTAAATTTGACTAATTTGGTGACTCGATAGAGTAGTTTATCTACATCCACAATGTCCAAGATTTCGGTAATGGAGGTTACACTTGAGTTGACAGTGTAAGCTTTTATCAAGTTGATTGTCATGTAATGCTTGACATTTTGAATATCGAAAGTTGCTTCTCTCATGTATGTATAAAAGTATTCAATACATGCAATCACGTCAAAGGTGAAGCATTCCTGGATACGAAGTTGATTGAATAGCTCTGGAACCTTATCAAGGTAGAGATCCCCAGTTTCCGGATCGCACAATTTAGCGTAAGCTTCTAGGATTTCATCTTCAATATTAGAATCTGCTTCATCAAACTTCAGTAAGTTCTTTCTTGACTTTCGAGGCATACTATGAGGGAGGTACCACGTCTGTGCCCATATGGTAATGTCGCAAAAAAGCCTACCGGAATGGATGGATTATGTCTCTGAATATGAACGACATTGCTTGTTTAAGCTTCTGATTTTCGCAACGGGAATTGGGAAAGCAACAATGGTGACACCTAACTGGCTTAATTGGGCTCGTAAGGAGGATGTTAAAGGAAGTGAAGATGAAAGTCAAGTTGAAGATGCTGTGAATGAAGAAGACCTTGAAGATGAGAATGAAGAAAACGATATCGAAGAAAATGATGAATATAACAATGAAGATGAATATAATAATGATATAGAGGATCATATATCAAGCAAAAGAAAAGGCTGGACCTTTTGGAGTAATGGTAATGATGATGGGAAACGAGTGAATAAAAAGCAAAAGGAATCATCACAAGACCTGAATGACCAAAAAGATGTGAATGGTCAAAATGACCAAAAAGACTCGAATGACCAACAGAACCAAAAGGACCAACAGAACCAAAAGGACCAACAAAACCAACAAAACCAACAAAACCAACAAAACCAAAAAGACTCTAAATCAAAAAGTAAAAAAATCGAAAGTATCGGAAACCGGATCCTCGTGTCTACTCAAGCTTTGGAAGAGCTCACTGATTTTGAAAATCAAGAAGACCAACCAGGCGAACAAGATGATGCTGTTTTGTATAAACCCCATTCCAGTGCCAGCCAATTCAATCAGGTCAACACTCACAAGAATGAGAATATTCGTGAAAATGTGATTGTGCCTGATTGGGAAACGTGCTTGCCGGCCCAATCGAGCGCGTATGCAGACACGCAAACTTCGTCATCACCAGTAAGCTCTTTGGCAAACTCACTGTTGACGTCAGCAATATTTGGCAACAACTCCACGTCTAGTAATCAAAGTACATCTGTGATGGACTTGAAAAACTGGCGTAATTTCTTGCATCAACTTTCAACCAAATTGGGCTTCTCCAGCCAGCAATTAACCAGTGTGGTTGATGATTTAGGTCCTAGTACTACCCCTGATGTGCTGAGTCCAAGTCATGAGAGTGAGACTGTGGAAAAAGAATTCAACCTTCTTTATGAGCGTACTTATAAGTTATATGGAAGATCGCTAGCAAAACTCCCTACGCACAAGAGAGCCTGTTTGCCAAATTATAACAAAGCATACACTCAAGAAACCGAGGGTGAAGGTGCAGTAGAAGAGGAAGGAGAAGGAGAAGACGATCCAAACGCAATCTCAATCACCAACGATCCTATGGGTAACCTTCTTATCAACCATAAAAAAGCGTACAAATACGCCAGACCTCCAAAGTTGGTGTCATTAAAGACCGACCCGCTCCAAAAAATCAAAAAAGTGTTGATCATTGGCGTGCATGGTTTCTTCCCTCATCGAATGATCAGACAGATAATCGGAGCTCCTAAAGGTACCTCACTTAAATTTGCCAATGAGGCGGAAAAGGGGATTTTGAGATACTTTATTGAAAACGGATTGATCACCAAAGAAGATACCAATAGTATTAGTATCCAAAAAATCGCCTTGGAAAAGGAGGGTAAAGTTTTTGATCGAGTTAGCTTTTTCACCGAAATCTTAACCAAATGGCTGAAAGAGTTGAATGAAGCCGATTTCATCTTTGTTGCGTCACATTCACAAGGGTGTGTCGTTTCGATCATGTTGTTGGCGAATTTGATCAAGATGGGGATCTTAAGGAATGCAATCAAGAAAAGAATTGGGATTTTGGGAATGGCGGGTGTTAATAATGGTCCTTTTTATTCCCTCGATAAGTCATTTTTTATGAAAGCTTATTCTACAATAGAACATGATTCGCTAACGGAATTATTCGAGCTTAGCAAATTCAATAGCGAGCAATCTATAGCTTATAAAGATGCAATGCAAACTATTGTCAATTATAATGTGAAAGTTTGTTTCATTGGATCTATCAATGATCAATTGGTTCCATTATATCTGGCTTTGGCTTCTCACGTGTTCCACCCCAATATATACAGGGCATGTTATATTGATCATTCATCTCAAACGCCTGTTTTCATTCAAAAATTGGTATCTGTATGCTGTCATTTACAAAATTTAGGATATTTCGACAATAATGTATTGAAGGAATTAAGTTCATCACTTGCAGGAACCATGACAGGAGGAGGGCATTCCAAGTTATACAATGATGGTAAAGTATATGACTTGGGTATAAAGTTTGTTTTAGATACCGATGATATCATCATCCCACCAAAGAATTTGATACTGGAAATCAGTGAAAATAAGGTATCAATCACCAATCAACACTATGTCAAAGAATTTAATATTAGCAAAATAGGTACCAATCCATTTATACTTCCATGGTGTCTTCGCGGGCTTCTTTTTAATATTGAGAAGAATTGGCCTCTGAAAAAGGGTCACAATGGTTACGACGAAATTAATGAATTATATTCATCTTTTGAGTCTTGGAGACCAGATACTAAGGTTCAAAAGGAGCTTAAATTTAGGTTGAATGGGATAAGGGCAAGCAAGTTGTAAATGGTTTATGGAATAGACTAAACATGGAACATGCAGTAGCATGATTTACCGTTTAGATAGAAATACACAGTCTTTATATCATGACACTGTCTGAAGGTTACCTCTGGAAATATAGATTATCCAATAAAAATATTGAAACTAAATGTAACCAAAATGTAATGATATACAACTTTGGGTATAATATTTCATATTGGTCGTGCAACTTATCCTGGTGGGATCAACCATTCCAACTCATTCGTAGTGTCCGATCACGTAACGCGCTACGCGAAAATTTCATAAATGACCTTATGGTGAAGCCAGAGGAATTGTTTTCGGAAGAGTGGCCTACGCCTGGTACAGCCTATTCCAGCTGTGATGAAACCGTTACCGTTGGGTTTGAAAGAAATAAATTAAAGCCCCTTGACGTGACCATTGAACCAATAATGCCTTCATCGTGGACCCCGGAGGAGGTGAAAACATTGAAAGAACAAGGGAATCTCGTATTACTCCTGCAATTCCAACCAATATTTAGCAAGACCAAAGAAGATATTCGTTGGGCTTGCTCCGAGTGGCTTGACAAGAAAGAATGGACAGCCTTGGAGATTGAATTTATTGAGGCCCATACAGATTGCTCGGTATTCTATTTGGAGGAGAACCTTGTACGGAAATCGCTAACGGAAATCAAACAAATGGTGATTGACAAATACAACAACGAAATGGACCCAGAAACCATGAGCCAGTGTATTCAAATGGATCTCACTAGTGGCTATCTCAAGCAGAAATTTCCCAGCAGCCCGTTGGTTTACACCAGTACAAGAATACGAAATGAGTTTGAGTTGGAGTCTACGCCATTGACCCCACCAGAGAAGCAATTGTTGGCTTCTAAGGATTTGCTTAATAGTTTGCCATGTCGTTCTTTGCAAGAATTGACAAAATTTATACTGGGTAAAGAAGATATAACGACGAAAATGACCAATATGACAGAGACGGTAAGTATGACGGAGACGGCAAGTATGACAGACATGACAGACATGGCAAAAACGTCAAACATGGCTAGTATTACAGAAACAGCAAAAACGTCAAACATGGCTAGTATTACAGAAACGGCAATCATGACAAGTATGACAGACACGGCAAATACTACAAGTATGACAGAAACAGCAAATACGACAAACACGGCAAATACGGCAAACACTGCAAATACGACAAAAACTGCAAATAAGACAGCAAAAAAAATGAAACCGTCTCTAAGAGCTTTGCTTGCCGGTGCCGATCACTTTCAGTCAGTTACGGGTGACGGTAAGCCAGTGGAACTGCGAAAAAGGAAACGTACAGAAGACACTTTTAAAGAGAGCAAAATGGAAAGGTCACCAGTAACCAAAAGCAAAAATGAGCACAAGAAAGTGGCAAGACTTGACGCATCATCCAAGCACGACCGGAAAAGTAAAACAGGAACTACTAAAACATCAAAAGTGGATTTTAAAACTAAAATAGAACCAACTCAAAAAACTAAATCAAAAATAGGAGCTGACTCGAAAACTAAAGCTGACCCGGAAGCTAAAGTTGTCTCGCAAACTAAAGTAAAAATAGAAGTTGAGTCGGAAAGTAAAACCACGATAGTGACCATGGCCAACGATCGTTTCCAGCTCAAAGATAAGTCACTTTCGGAGCTCATGGAGAAATTGGCTAGTTTGGAAACAAATAGACCCTCCAAAAAAAATACCGGGAAAACCAACTTCTCCCCATCAGACTTCAACAACGACTCCCAGATCCCACTTCACAGTCGCAGACTTTATGTACCCGACATCTATTCAAACCCCCCCAAACTACCCAAGATAGACCTTTTAAATCATATGATAGAGCCAGGGGATTGCAAGGAGGATGATTTGGGAGTCAAAATTATACGGGAGCATGCTAAAAAGTACCGATCATTGCCCATTTCTTTCCCTGCGTTTTTGCATGAGGATGGCACGATAAATATTGATAACGTGGTGCGAGTGAGGTTTCTTTTGTACCCGGATCATTACGAACTGTTTATATTGGCCAAGCCCAAAAGCAACGAAATGGACCCGGTTTACGAAATCAGTCGACTTATGATGATCCACCAGCTGCTCTTCTTCTCACATTCTCAAGCCATTCAGCAGGTTATCGATCAGGACTATTGCAAGAAATTAGAGGCTGCGGTAGAAAGCAATGACTTTGGAATGTTTATGAGAGTTATTGATTCATGGAACCAATTGATGATTTATCTATCCCCGAATACAAATTTTAGCCATGAAGACACCCAAGATCTCAACCCGGAAGTTCGCAAGTACTTGAGCTTTAATGAATCAGTGGCACCAAGTTTTGAGGACCTCAAACTCGAATTATTCTATCTGGAGATTTCTAAGGAGGAATCAAGCCCAGCATATGAATCCTTGGGTGGTGATACTTGTCTCGAAAAACCTAGTGACTACGAAAAGGCATTCTTCAATCATCTAGCACGGAAAAATACCGTTTCTAGATTTGCTATGCATCACATACTACTTCGAGCTTACTCTCGGGTAGTGTCGCCAGATTCGAGGAAACTTCGAGGCTACCGATCATTCACAGCCGAGGTTTATGGAGAACTTCTACCTTCATTCACCAGTGAAGTTTTAACCAAGGTCAACTTTCGTCCGGGCCAAAAGTTCTACGATTTGGGATCTGGTGTCGGGAACACTACATTCCAAGCGGCGTTGGAATTCGGAGCCTCATTAAGTGGTGGATGTGAACTTATGGATCATGCTTCCAAGCTAACCTCACTTCAACAAGAACTCTTAGGTGATCATCTTCAATTGTTTGGCATGCAGCAAATGAATTTGTCGTTTGCATTACTGCAAAGTTTTGTTGATAACGAAAAAGTTCGTGAGATTGTACTTGATTGTGACGTATTAATTGTCAATAATTATTTATTTGATGTTAACTTGAACATATCGGTTGGGAAATTGCTCTATGGATTACGTCCGGGGACAAAAATCATAAGCTTGAGAGATTTCATCCGGCCAAGGTATCGAGCTACTGGCGATTCAATCTTTGACAAGTTGAGGGTTGAAAAGCATGAGAGTGACGAATTATCTGTGAGCTGGACCAGTAGCAAGATTCTGTATTATATATCTACGGTTCAGGAAGAGACTCTTTTAGAGTATTTACCCAGATGATGCAGGAGTATCAACATATATGAATAAAGCCGAGCAATAGCCCGTCTTAGTCTATATGTATCTATTATCGTCATTCTAACTCGCTTAAAGTAACAAATCTGTAAGTATTACACAGTGCATATCTGTAAGCTCATTACACAGTGCATATCTGTAAGCTCATTACACAGTGCATATCTGTAAGCTCATTACACAGTACACATAAATCTTGATCAATCAACAAAAGCAAGATCACCTGTTCTTACAAACAAATCTCTTATAAACAAACCTTTTATTTATATATTAAACCCTGCATGAAAAAACCAAATGTTTATAAACATTTTACTTGAATAACCGTACAAGAAAGAACCAAACTGACCACACCTCCAACTCGCCACCATCTAAACCTTTTGCTTCTTGGCAATGTGATGTTCCCCCGACCTCGAGGACTCATTGGGCTCCGATTTCACAGACACACTTGACTCTGATTTGATGCTGGACTTGATTTCAGTTGAATCTTCAGATTTCAAATTTGGCTCTATTGATCCGTTTCTTGTAGTGGAGTTTGAACCTTCCTTCCCCTTCTTTTTCACTGGCTTTTCCATTTCCTTGGTGATGGCCAATAACAAAGTATTCACACGTCTACCAATCTCCTGCGATGAACGTGATAATAAATAAAAGTCAAATTTGAACAAATCACTAGCCATGATTTCATCTTTGATCTTATCATACAAACCTGTATGTGAAACCCCATACTTATGGACGCAATATAAGATAAACCTGTCTTCAGCTTTGGAGTATACTCTTTTGGAGTTGTTTGGAGGGTATTGGATAATCAATTCTTCCAAAGGATCTTTTAAATTCTCCATCTTTTTGGCCAATAAACGTTGTTGGTTACGTAACTTGGCCAGCTTTTTCTCACTGGCTTCAATTTGTGACAAGTATTTATCATACCCTTCAATCTCCTTATAGGATGTCCAGAACTTACCCAGATAGCGTTCTATTTCTTCTAACGATTTGTTGCCCAATACTTTGGATATTTCGAAATAATTGTCTTTGCCATATTTGGCCACTGCGTGGATAAAGTTGGTGAAATCTCGTCTGGACCAGCTGTGGAAACTTTGATCAAGGAGTTTTTTCTTTAATTCCATTTCTTCTTCATTAAGAGGGATCACCTTGTCCACTTTCTCTTGTTCTTCTTTTCTTTTCTTTTCTCTAGGAATAGCCGATTTAAATTCATCAGCCAAGAATTCGTCATCACTATCTCCAAAGTCATGGAGTGTGAACCTATATCCAATCTCCTTTTTGTATCCCAATTGTTCTCTTTCGAGCAAAGCTGGT
This sequence comes from Kodamaea lidongshanica (nom. inval.), assembly GCA_030562865.1. Classification (NCBI taxonomy): domain Eukaryota; kingdom Fungi; phylum Ascomycota; class Pichiomycetes; order Serinales; family Debaryomycetaceae; genus Kodamaea; species Kodamaea lidongshanica (nom. inval.). The sequence continues at coordinate 91,768 of JAKUAJ010000012.1, read as the reverse complement.
AATTCCGGTGGGAAGAATTGATGATCTTGGATGTTATAGATTTTCGGTGCCCTTCTACTTCCAAGAATTGCCTTGTTGTTTGATTTTTGGTTTGGTGATATTTTAAGGACATTTTTATAATAGTTATCCACTGAATACGTGAGTTCTTTTCTTTCCCTCTTGGATGGATTTATCCATCCCCTATAGTCATCCTCGTCATTATCACTATCGTCTTGGTCTTTTTTCAAGTCGAGATTCTTGAAGGGATTGTCTTTTTTGGCAAAGTTTTCACCATTCCATTCATATGCTGAGTTGTTAAATGTGAAATTCTGAACATCATCAAGACCTAATTTGTTGAATTTTTCATTTAATGTGGCTGTTTTTTCAGCTCCACGTTTTAAAATCGCATCAATGTCATCATCTAACATTTTATTGTTACCTTCTTTTTTGGATTCAAACACTTCTTTGGCCCCATGTTGAATCATTCCAATCAAGTCATCTTTCAGATTCCCAATGGTGGAGTTGACACTTGCTCTTGCTGCCGAATTCATATTTCTTCCCTGCTGTATAACCAATTGATCCAATCTTAATTTCTGAGCTGCTCTTTCTAAAACTTTTTCTTCGATTGCATTTTCAGTCACAAATCTATAAACCTTGACTTGTTTTTTTTGTCCGATTCTATGTGCTCGATCCATTGCCTGTAAATCGGCTTGAGGATTCCAATCTGAATCGAGTAAAATGACAATGTCGGCAGTAGTTAAGTTGATACCCAACCCACCAGCTCTTGTTGTTAAAAGAAAAATGAACTTATCTGAGTCTGGAGCATTGTAGTCATCTATTGATTCAATTCTATCTTCATGTGATGTTGAACCATCAATTCTACAATATTCATAATCTCTTAAAAAACAATAATCTTCCAAGATATCAAGAAGTCTTGACATTTGACTGAAAATCAAAACTCTTGACCCATCATTTTTGAATTTTTTGAGCATTTTATCTAAAATGATCATTTTACCCGAGTTGAACACTAAATGCTCATCAGTAGTGAATGGTGGTCCAGGCTCCGCACCATCAAATAAATATGGGTGATTACAGCACTTCCGTAATTGCATAACGATGTTAAGCAACCGGGTGTTACCTTCTCTTTTTCCAACAGCTCCGTTCACTGCATCGATATCTTTTTCCAAGAGTTTTTTATACCAGAATAATTGCATATCTGTCATTCCAATATAAACGTTTGTTTCTATTTTAGGAAGTAATGATTTTTCCACATCAATCTTGACTCTTCTTAAAAGAAATGGACTAAGAAGTTGATGTAATTGCTCAACAACCTTATCTTGATCATCTTGACCTTCTTTATTGAACCATTCTTGGAAAAGCTCAGGGTCTCCAAAAACGTCAGGCAATAAGAAATTGAGTAATGCCCAAAGCTCATGCAAATTGTTTTGTAATGGGGTACCTGTGATCAACAATCTATTCCTCAGATAAAACAATCTGATAATCTGCGATAAGGAAGAATCCTCATTCTTGATACGATGAGCTTCATCAACAATAATATATTCCCATTTAAACTTTTTAAGTTGTGACTTTTCTCTTATAACCATTTCAAATGAGGTGATCAACACATCAAACTTGCATGTGAGTAACGTTTCTTGAATAAACTTGTGACGGTCATCTTTAGGGCCCTGGAGAACAACAGCGTTAACCTCTGGTGTCCACTTGGCAAATTCTCTTCTCCAGTTATCCAAAGTTGATTTGGGTACAATCACAATGAATGGACCGCGGATGTTCTTGACATATCTCAAGTATCCCAAAAACGAAATGGTTTGTAAGGTTTTTCCCAATCCCATTTCATCTGCCAAAATCCCACTTAATCTATTTTCATAAAGTGAGATCAACCAATTAAGCCCTTGGATCTGGTATTCTCTCAACGTTCCTTCCTTCACGAACGAGGGCGACTCATAGAGCACGTCGGGGGCACTGTCTTCCTCCTCGTCATTGTCATGTAGAAGTTCAGCATCTTCTTCCTTTTCTGTTTTCCGGCGGCGACCTTTGGTTTTTTTCTGTTTGAATGACATTTGGTTATCAATCTCCCGGATCTTCTTTTTGAAATCCGCGTCTTTCAGAGCTCCAAGATTGATGAAATGTCTAAAGAGGGGCGTAAGACTCAAGAGGTATTTGAACCGTTTGGTGGCATCATCACCTTCCAAAAGTTTGGCACGTTTGGGATCCATTGTAAGGAGATATGTCTTTTTTTTATTTTCATAATCTTGGTTATTCTCTTCCATGTCTTCACTTTCATCCTCTTCACTATTTTCGTTGCTTTTGTCGTCACTATTGTCATTGCTTTTATCGTCACTGTTGTTTTCTTCTTCCAGGTTATTCTCTTCTTCGTCATCATTCCCTTCACTTTTATCGTCATTTTCCAGCTTTTCCTTATTATCGTCAGACTCATCTTCACTTTCCAGATCCTGATAACTTTGAACCTTTCGGCCACGTAAACTTCTCTGTGTGCTTTTCTCGACACGGGCTACTGGCTCTTTGGCCTTTTGGGTTGCCGCTCGCTTCGGTCTTGTTTTGCGTTCAGGCATTGGATAAGTATAATTGAAAAACAAACACGATCCGCGAATATAGCTGCGAAATGTTTGATTTTCAAGTGTGTGGGATTCTTCGGCTATTGCGTATCCAGGGTCGGTAATTGATTACTTAGACTTGGTATTTAGTTTGCTGGTTTGCCTTTAATTAGGTTTGTAGATATTTTGCTGTGAGAGAGTTGGAGATTGAAATCACGATACCAATTGAATCGTTATCAATGAATTATACATTAAAGAGAAATAACATAAAGTCTTTAGTCTATTGACAACTACACGTAAGTATTTAGTCCATTACACATCAAATCAATTCAATAGAGCTCCCAAAAAACATGAGTATCTGCTGAAGCTACATCCCTCAGAACATGTACTATTGTTCAGCTGAAGAATTAAGTGATCATTACATGAGAGGAACAAGTAAGTTGCATGTTTGAATATTTCAATCAATGAATTTGGGCCTTTTAAAACTATGAAACGACTCTCCTAATCCTCAACTTTCAACTTTAATCTAAACGGTTGACAAGAGCCAATATATCATTCATATGATTGAATGTTGCATATGAATAGTTTATGATCTTCTCTATTAAAAAACAACAAAAATACTTGTCATAACCTAAACAAAATGCTCATTCTCACCAAATGCTCATCATCACCAAATGCTCATTTTCACCATAACATTACGTATCATCACAAACTCCAGTCAATGGCCCCTCGACCAATACCATCCAACCATTCGTTCCCCTTTGTAAACACATTCAGATCAAAAAACCCTCGATGTGCAGACAATGGCGAAGGATGCACTGTTTTCAACACACTGATTTTTCCACCCACAATGGACTTGAACTTGTCGATACGTTTTTGGGCGGGCGAGCCCCAAGCCATAACCACCAATCCATCTTGTTTATGTTTGGACAAAGCCACACGAATGATCTCCTCGGTGAACGTCTCCCATCCTTTACCCAGGTGGCTGTTTGCCTTGTGTGCTTCAACCGTGAGACAGGCGTTGAGCATGAGAACTCCTCTTTGGGCCCATGTGGACAAGTTACCACCTCCGCCAGGCCCATTTTTCTTGTTTAATTCCTTGTAGTTGGGCACTTTGTAGCCTTCGATCTCGAGCGTCTTGTATATGTTTACTAGCGAAGGAGGTGGTTTGGTGGGTTCAAGAACCAGAAATGCGAGCCCATGCGCCTGGTTATGATTGTGGTATGGGTCTTGTCCCATTATCAAGCATTTGACTTTTGGTAAGGGTGTGTAATGAGACCACGAGTAGATTTCATTGGCTGGAGGAAAAATCGTCTTAGTCTTAGCCTCTTGCGCTAGAAACTTTTTCAACGTTAAAAAGTAGGGCTTGGTGAGTTCCTTATGAAGAAATATCAACCAAGTGATATGTAGGTGTTCAATTTCAACCTTGAGAAGTTCTTGTGTTTCTTTTGAGAGTGTTGAAATCCATGTATCTTTATCAAAGTTGTGTTCTTTACACATTTCCATGTAGTTGTCAATGGCCAGAGTCTTTTGGTTAACTTGTTTGAAGTCTTTTTGTATAAAGTCTTTGTCTTCTTTCTCTTGTTGTTCAATGTTTTGTTCATCCACCTGTAGTTTGTGTTCAATCACCGGTTTAGCTTGGTCATTCACATGTTTATCTTGTTCATTCACCTTTTGTATATCTTGTTCATTCAGTGTTTCATCTTGTTCTTTGGGGTCACTTGAGTTGGTTGTAGACTTATCAATGGTAACCTCTATCTTGACAGTATCACTAAACTCGAATACATCGTTTAAGGATTCTTGGCTCTTGGATTTCTTTTGTTGTTGGAAAAAGTCAGTAATCAAGACTTTGTTTGATCTCTTCATAATTTATTTGTTTTCGCAGCCGCGTATGAGAGTGACATTGGTAGTGTGAATGTGACAATGGTGTGAATGGGACATTGGTGTGAATGTGACAATAGTGTGAATGTGACAGTGGTGTGAATCTTAGTAAAACTGTGATAATGTGAATATTATGCTTATGAAACTTTCAGATCAAGCAAACCTTGCCAAGTTCATAATAACTTGTATAATCACCTTTCAATACCAAAACAATTCATTATACAAGCTCTTTAGTGTGGTGGGTTGATCTTGAATTACTTCTTGAGATTTATCAACTTTAACATTTTGGTCTGACAGACACGTATATGGTGTGCATGACAGCACTATATCAGCTTCAAATAGCTGGGAATACCATTATCGAAATGGGTTTCATGTTCAGCTTGTACTGTTAATATACTGCTCGCTTTTATCATTTACAAAATCTTGCCTTTGATGTTTCTTTGATGGTTATATAGGTGTTATACACATCTATGTACTGAACGAGTGAAGGAGTAGAGGGGTGACAGAATAACGAGTAAAGGGTGACAAAATAACGAGTGGATGAGCATTTTATGAATGAGCATTTTATGAATAATCAACAACCACTTTTGACTACACGCAACATTACAATCATTAAAAACATGTATCAAACTGATATATCAAACTGATCAAATAGATATAATCTACAACTAAAATCAATCTTGTAGCTGCCAGTGTCAAAAACGTCCCAAGGAGTTGCGATTCATCCAGAATGTACTTGGTTCTTTTCATTGTAGACATCATTTATACCTCTCCATTATATGAAGATCTTGTCACCGAAATCCTTTGTCAATAGTTCTGATAACTTATTATATGTCAACAATTCGCCTACAACTTTGCCTACACAACAAAACCCTACATTATCCTCAGTCTCAAGTACAGCTTGAACATTTGTAAACATAACGCCTAGAACCTATCCATGTCAAGCCTGGTTTATATATAGATTATAAGCCTCAAGATCTGCTGCGCCCACACAAAATGGCTGCGAAATAACCAAAAATGACTGCGAATTGGCTGCGAATTGTCTACAGATGATGCATATATAACAGAGCCAGGACCCAAGGATTATCACTATCAAACAAACATGCAATTCAAATCTACAACTTTAATCTCCTTGGCTGCTGCAATTTCCTCTGTCACTGCTAGAGCAGCCCCAGTTACCCATGATTCTCCAGAAGGTCTCATTTACCGTGCTGAGTTCAAGTCATCCAACGGTAACAACATCCACGGTATCGTGGACTTTTTTGGCTTCCAAAACGGTTCCTTGGGGGTCAAGGTTGACGTGAATGGTTTGCCTGAAGGTGAAGAATTCCCATACCGTGTTCACGTTAACCCAGTTCCAGACTCTGGAGACTGTTACTCTACTCTTGGTGACTTGAACGTCTTTGATGGATTCACCCCAGGTAACCCAGATGGTAAAAATGCAAAGAATGCCGAGAAAGAAATCGGTGATTTAGCCAGCAAACATGGCAACTTGAAGGGTCCATGGTTCAAACAAGAATACTTGGAAAGATATTTATCGGTAAATAAGCTTGACCCTGCATTCGTTGGTAAGCATTCATTGGTTATTCACGATAAAAATGACAACAGACTTGCCTGTGCTAATATCGTCAGAATTCAAGGTACTGGTCCAGCCGATTTGGATGCTGCAGATGCATCTTTAATTTCAAAGTCTGTTGATGTAACCTCCACATGGGCTTCCACCAGCACATGGGCCTCAACATGGGATTCCTCATCCACATGGGATGCTGCAAAAACTTGGGATGCTGCAAAAACCTGGGACGCTTCATCTACATGGGATGCCTCTTCCACATGGGATGCGTCCTCCACCTGGGCAACATACACCTCCACATCCACCCCAACTGACTCTAATTGCGACTGTGCCAAATACTGGGAAAAGTACGCCAAACCATCCAACTGGGAAAAGTATGCAAAGCAATCCAGCTGGGAAACCAGTTATACAACTGCTTCTGCCACATATACACCAAGTGTTTAAAACTTACGTTTTTCAAGTGACTTGATGGGTGCTTGACATGGAGAGCTGAAATTGATAGCTTTCCCGGGAAAATATATAGAGAGCTTTGCTCAGGAATAAATGAATACATGGATAAATGTAGGATAGTTTCGTTGTTCTTGAGAGAATTTCAGCAGCCATAGCTTGGATATAGGTATGGAAATAAATAGGGAAAATCGGTATGAATTTGGGATTAGTATGGAAACAATTTGGCATAATCGGTATGAATTTGGGATTATTAAGGAAACCAGTTACACCAGCTTGGAGCTTCAGAGAAAACCAAAATACCAAACATAGTTTACCATAGGAACATCTAATATAGACCCGTACCGCAGTAATAAAGCCTATTATGATATGGCCAGTTTTTCGCACCCACTTGGCTAGCCGGGACAAATATGCAGATTCAGATCAAAGTCTCTTCATGTGCCATAACAAACCCAAATCTCATTCGAAATGTGTTGTGACAATGGAATGGAAGACATCGAATTCAGTGAGTAAGTGATTCAATTATAACAAAGGTTGATAAGCTATTACCAAATTAGAATGTGAATTTGCCAACTTTATAATACAAAGTCATTTCAGTATCACATCATTCTACATGAACGAGCGGAGCGAGTTCATAATTAATAGGTGTAGTGACTGCTGTGAAGAAGCACTGAAACGAAACGACCAAATGAGGTGTATAAATACTGCGAAGCAACATTGGAGTGAAGCGACCAAATAAGGTTTACAAACTGCTGCAAAGCAGCATAGGAGCGAAGCGAGCTCAGAAGGTGTAGTAACTGCTGCAAAGCAATCACATCATTATCACCCAATCACTCATTCATCAGTCGCTCGTGCGCAGCCCCCCTCAACATCCTAACAAATTCATAAGCTCACTCACCAACATTATGTATTCCTCGCAGGTCTCACTCCCTGATAAAAACAATAGGCTTGAAGAAGACTATGGATTAGTATTGAAATCATAGACAGCATATTCGAATCGTAGTCAAATCGTAGACACGATATGATTTAACGAATCCTACAGATCATATTCGAATAATAGACATCATATTCGAATCCTAGACATTACATTCAAATCATATAATTAGTATTGAATTTGAAAGTTCTCTACTCACTCACTCACTCACTCACAACTACGCATGTATCTTCAAATCGGTACTATTCGTGTACTCCTCACAGGTCTCACTCAATTAAGATACTGCACATGAATTGCAGGTCTCACTCAATTAGACACTTTACATGGACTGAAATCACTACTTCGCAGTACTAATCGTCGTAAGTCTAACTCAATAAAGACACTGTGCATACACTCATAGTACTGCGAAGCAGTACTATGAGTCTACAATAAACCTCATATCGTCCTTCCAACTATAGAATTAAACCAACCTAGAGAATGCATAAGGATAATTTGGATCCTTTTTGAGATAAAAACTAGTCAACATGCTATACAGCAAATACAAAAATGCAACGTTAGCCAAAATCATAAGAAAATGAGTGTCATGGGATTTGATGATGGCATTTTCATGAGGCTTGTAGGAACCAATATACACCAACATAACCAATGAAGATGCCAAAGCAAAATAATTTAATGCAACAATTATAATCTCGATCCCAAACTGGTATTGGACGCCCCCACTAAAGTAAATAGGACCATTTTCATTACGACCCAAAAAGGCCACCCCTTCAGAAGTTGTGAATGACCAGCCACAGCAGAAGACCACCAATAAAGTGATAAATAGCGCAGCTGCGGTATACTTCTTGTTAATTTGACGTAAAAATTTTGGTCCCCTCTTTTTCACAACCACAATAGCTAGGAGAGTCGCCACAAACGTCTTTATGAAACTGAACTTTGATTCTTCTTGTTCATTAATAATGTTCTGTTGGGTTGTTATAGAGATGAAACGAGCAAACTCATTGATTTGATCATCAATGGAAGCTATAGGCATTTGAAAATCGTAGTGTGGTTCTCCTAAAATATCGTAAGGCCCTGCATCGCCAACCGTCTTATTTGGTGGTAATAGCCAAATTTGAGGAACGCTACCAAATCCAAGCATCTCAAAAATAGGTATATTGGACCTATCCACTATATCAACAGTGAGGAGAAATAGGTTGTTCCCACTCCCTTGGTACCTGGACCACCAGGATTCCATTGTGTAAGAAAACATGTCTGTTATGTCATGACAAACAGAGCATTGGTGTTTTTCGTCAGTCAGAATGAACCCGATAACAGTCCAATAGTTTCGGGACCCTTCAAGGAGACTCAAGTCCGAATTACTCACTGGTATAACCCCATTATCGTGATTCATAGTCTCATTAATAAGCCTCATGGTGGCTTGATTTGCAGCGCATAGCACTGCAAACCCCAAGATCAATAGTTGATATAGCATATTTTTCTGTTGCGACTTCAGGCTACAGTTGAAATTAAGAGTAGTAAGCTGTGTTCAATAAAGATGTACTCATACAGCAGTACAGCAGTATATTCAGTAAAGATGTATTTAGTAAAGATGTATTTAGTAAAGATATAAGTATATTCATGTACACTGCATATACCGTCTTGATGTATTCATGTAATCTACTAAATGAATGTCACCTAAAACTACTCTAAATTCTAAAAGTACCTTGAAATACCTTGCAAGTACCTTGAAAATACCTTGGAAATGTGCTGAAACTTTAGCATGTAAATAAATAATCATAGTGACTGTGTAGAGGTCCAAAGAACTGGATTAGTGTTTGTAGTTAAAATCTGCATATTGCTTATACACCTGGTTACTCAGTAAAATCTGCATATTGCTTATACACCTGCTTACTCAGTAAAATCTTCCTTTTCATCCTTGTTGATTATGAAAAATCCCAAAGTGACGATCGACGCCCCAAAGAAATACAACAAGTTGAATTGGAACCCTTTAATAAACCAATCCCCAACCATGGCTAAAGGAATGGTCAACAGAAGTCCCACTGTTACGGTCAAAGGACTTGTAAGAAGCACGGCTTTGCACCAACAGAAATCACTAAGAAAAGTGATGAAAGCGTTAATTAAAAGCATTCCCGTGACATCACGAGAAGTTGGCAATTCAAACACTTCGATTTGGGTAAAATGAAGAAGGAAGAAAATAGGCCAAAATAATATCAAACACCAAACGCCCACAAATCCAAAAAAAAGATGAGTGTTTAAATCAAGTTCTTTTTGCTTTCCTGGCACTGAAACCTTGAATTTAAGTAAGATTGTATATAGACCATAAATGAAAGCACCGAGCAAAGCGAGAAGATTTCCCCATAACAGAACCCAAGCTGAGTTACTAGGGTCAGAAACGGGAGGATGATCAATGTCCATTTTTGTAACTATGAGCATACCTGTGAAACTTAATACTATACCTAAGATTTTATTTTGATTAATCTTCTCAACAGCATATACATAACCCACGAGTAAAGTAAAGAATGAAGATGTAGCAGATAAAATTGTTTGTGAAGCTACTGATGTGTACGCCAAAGACGCGTTGGTTACCAAATTGGCCGTGAACCATAGCACAACAAACTTTAAGGCAAGTATGACTGTGTCGAAGATGGGAATTTCTGTAATTTCATCTTGCAGTAAAGGATCTGAGATTTGAACTTCAAGCTCCAAATCATGAACCAAAGGTTGGGTCATACCAGATAATTCCTGAGTTGAGCTATAACTGCGTTTCAATGGGTCATTTCTTCCTCGTCTCAGTTCATAGTAAGATGTCTTTAAAGTCTCATAGAACATGGGTATAGACAACTTTTCGTATATTAAATAAGGTATCAAATAGAAACAAAAGCATGCAGTGTTGATAAATGTAATAAAGAATGGTTTACGGAACGAGTTGTCTTGCACCATCAGGTTGACCAAGAAGCTCGACCCCACCCAAAATAGCACAACCAGCCCAAGGTTTAGGAGTCCAAGAACCCATCTCTGTGTGGTGTCGAGGTTGTTACCAGCCAGGAAGAATGCTTTGAAGTATTCTTGGATTAATGCTGCCATTGGATTTTTACGATGAGATTGTGGCGCGAATAAACGAACGAACAAACGAACGAGCGAACGAGCGAAGCGAGTGAGTGAGTGAGTGAGTGAGTGAGTGAGTGAGTGAGTGAGTGAGTGAGTGCGTGAGTGCGTGAATGCGTGAGTGAGTGAGTGAGTCCGTGAGTGAGTGAGTCCGTGAGTGAGTCCGTGAGTGAGTCCGTAAAAATGTGAGGAAGTGAGTAAGTAAGTGAGCTGGTAAGTGAGTGATTAAGTGAGTGATTAAGTGAGTGAGCGAATGAGTTGTGAGTGTCTGAGTGAATGAGTTGTGAGTGTCTGAGTGTGTGACTGAGTGAGCTTCATTAATCTCATAAATCATTTGCAAGTAAAGCTAATAATAATTTGCAAAGAACGCACATTTTCAAATAAAGCCAATTTATAACTTTCGAAGTAGCTATTAATAAATTAATATGATTGTAAGGATCTCATAATAAATAATCAGTAAACACGCTTAAAGTACCAGCTTTGGTTCACTATCTAGAAACATTCCAATTAAATATACCTCGCGAATGACCGAACAAACGAGCGACCGAATGAACGATCAAGCGAAGCGAGTGAGTGAGTGAGTGCGTGAGTGAGTCTCTTCGCTCGAACGTTCGTTTCTTCGTTCGAACTTTCGTTTCTTTCATACGGATCAAGACTTTCCCCATAAAATTGGTGTATAGATGGATTTATAGGCGTAGCACAGAGTATTGTTATATAGTCTCATACACCATCACCATCATACTCTGGTCTTTTGCTTGCAATTATATCTTTGCTAAATATTACTTTACAGATGATGTCTTATTAGGCTCATAATGTTTTATCCAACTAAACAGTTTATGTTCATCTAAGCAAATATGTAATTTATATTGCTATGGGTGTTTTTCGCAGCCACATGAAATGAGAGTTCATGAATAGAATGAGAGTATGAATAGAAGAAGAGTATGAATGGAAGAAGAGTACATGAATGAATGATGAGACATAATTACAATAATAACATATAGAATTGCAAACTTAACATTGATACTCGAACATAATCACCTACGTGGAAAAGAGCTTTGAAAGGATGTGCATGTGAAAAGATAATTAAAGATATATTATGTAAAAGGATACAGCGATATTTCATGATAACAGTCGCTTCAATCATTCTCTCTCTTAGCCCGTCACTCCCTCACTCACTCGCTTTGCTCGTAATAATCCACCAATATCACTATTCATACTACACCAACATCCACACCTATTGATGCCTCTATTAAATAATACACCAAAAAGTGTAACCTGAACAATTTAACCTGTGTTGATTGAAATTGTACTAAAAATCAATGGAACAAACCAAGAAATACGTGTACCGTAATTATGGAACAAACTAAGAAACTTGCAAGTTCGGAAACCTTTAGAGCACTATTCATATTCATACAAAAAGCACTCATAGTATTGCAAAGCAATATGGTACCAGCACTTATAGTACTGTAAAGAACTCGTAGTACTGCCACTTATAGTACTGCCACTTATAGTACTGTAAAGCACTTCTTCGCACACATGCACTTCTTTGCACTCAAGTACTTCTTCGCACTCATAGTACTTCTTCGCAATACTATTCGTAACTCAAATTCACTCGTTCACTATGCCTCCAAAACCGTACGTACACACACAATAAACACACCATCTAACCATCAGAAAAGCAGAACCTTCATTCAAATACACCCGTGTATCAAGTCCATTCAAGTTTGGAGCTCATGTGGGCATGGCTGGAGGAGTTTCCAAGGCAGTCACCAATGCCATGGACATTGGGGCCAACAGTTTTGCCCTTTTCCTTAAATCGCCACGCAAATGGGTGTCGCCTCAATTCAAGGAGGATGAAGTGGTCAAGTTCAAAGAGCTTTGTTCCAAGTATGGGTATAATTCACGTACAGATATCTTGCCTCATGGGTCATACTTTATAAACTTGGGGAATCCCGATCCTGAAAAAGAAGAGAAAGCTTATGGATCATTTTTGGATGATTTAAAGAGATGTGAAACTTTGGATATTGGCTTATATAATTTCCATCCAGGTTCAAGTTTGGACTCTGATCATGGTGAAGCTTTAAAGAGATTGGCCAAGAATATCAATAAGGCAATCAAAGAGACAAAATTTGTTAAAATTGTAATCGAAAATATGGCTGGTCATGGCAATTTGATTGGATCCAACCTTCAAGATATTCGTGACGTCATCGATATGGTGGAAGACAAGTCCCGTGTTGGTGTATGTGTAGATACATGTCATACCTTTGCTGCTGGATATGATATTTCCACCGATGAGAAGTTTGATGAATTTTGGAAAGAGTTTGATAAGATTATTGGTTTAAATTACCTTTCAGCAATCCATTTGAACGATTCAAAGGCTCCATTGGGTGCTAATCGTGACTTGCATCAAAAATTGGGTTATGGGTTCTTGGGTTTGGATGTTTTCAGATGTATTTCAAATTCAGAAATGCTTCAGAATATCCCCATAATTTTGGAAACCCCTGTGGAAAAGGATGATTCGATCTACGGAGAAGAAATTAAATTGCTTGAATGGTTGCAAGATCGCTCCATCGACGATAAGGAGTATTTGGAGAAGAAGATTGAGTTGGCTAAATTGGGTGAAAAGGAGAGAGAGGAGCATATGAAGAAGTTTGAAAAGAAGGAAAAGACAAAAAAGGGTGCTGACATCACAAAGCTTTTAGGGAATAAGAGGGTGAAAAAGGAGTAGTGAGACTGATGAGTATATTGATGAGTATTTGAAGGAGGAGGTGTTAATTATTGGACATTCCCTTGTTATAGAGAAACATTAGCTCAACACTTTATAGAGGTGTTAATTATCTTTAAAAAGCACATAAGTGCCTCAAATGCTTCATTTTCGACGTTCCATTTTGGTTGATTATTTAGCTTACATACCCACTGCTTGAATATCCAGAGTCAACTTTATCATCTGTCAATCATAAATTCAACATAAAGTTCCCAGTCAAATTGGTTCATATTTATCTGATAGGCTTTACAGATTTAATAACCAATATGTGTCTAACCAAATTCTTAGAGGAAAACCTAATGCAGATGTTGAAAGATTCAAGTCCATCATATCATTTTCATGACAAATATGCTATACAGCCAAATTAGATTAAACACCGATATTCGCTTATGTAGCACGTATGCAAAAGAGTTGAGTGAGTGATCTTGGCATTGGGGAGGTGATTTATCAGGGTCACTTTGGGTGAGAGCGAGCTTAGGGTTACAAGTTTTCCGTGATACGTGCCTCAGAGACGATTATTGGAATCATTTATTATTAGTGTCAAGACTATTGAACAATCTGGTCTCTATTGAGGTGTAATACTCAACCGGTGACTTTGAAGAGCGATTCGAGTGGGAATTGCCCTCGTGACTGTCTATTATATAAACAAATACACTTGAAGATCATCAAATCATTAGCACCACCCGATATTATGGGGAAAAATTTCCGAGATCGCCGAGCAGACGAGCGTAGCGAGTTTGGGAGTGAGTATTAGTTCCATTATTGCGGTACGGGTCTTTAGGTTCCATTTTATAAGCATATTATCTTGTAAGTAAATATAAGCATATCTATAAACATTAATCACCTCCCTAACAATAAAAGTTACTTTGCTCCAATGTTTTGACACATCCAACTACTCTATACTACATTAAAGTACAGGCCAGCTTCTAAAGTAGCTCGGACAAAAATGCCCTTCGGAAGGAAACGTATTAAAGCAAATGTACATTCTCGTAGACTGTGCACAAATGATAGCAAATGTATATTCTCATGAAAACGAGCGTAGACTACAAAAGTGAAGCGGATTGAAATTACATTACAAACGAGCTTTGTCTAGGGGATCATAATAATGTGGGGTGTGTATTCTGAGGAAATGTTGATGTACATTTCATAAAGTGTCATACTTATTATGCGAGTTATGCGAGTTATGTGAGTGTACGTATGAGCATAATAAGTTATGTGAATTATGTGAGTGTACGTATGAGCATAATGAGTTATGTGAATTATGTGTGAATTATGTGAGAGTTATGTGAGTTATGCGAGTTGGCGAGTTATTCCAGTTATTCGAGTTATTCGAGTTATTCCAATTATTCCAATTATGCTCGTTATGCTCGCTTCGCTTATTATATCTTTTCGTAGCCAAATATGTGTAATGGTCATTACCAGTCTTCTTTCACATCCAATGCAAAGTCCTAGAAATCATAACACTTGATTATGTATACAAAAATGTAGCAAATGAATCCACTACGCTACTCACTCGTTGTGACTCTGACATAGCTTATGGTGATACTGATATGATAACTTGTATACTTTAGAATGATAAGTTACTCTCACATAACTTGTAGTGATGATGATATGTTACTCTCACATAACTTGTACTAATATGTTACTACCTTGTAGTTATATGTTACTCTCACATAAATTATAGTAATATGTTACGAAATTATAATGATATTTTACGAACATATATTGATATGTTATTAACTTATACTGATATGTTACTAACTTATACTGATATGTTACTCTCACTCACTCACTCACTCGCTTCGCTCATTAGTTCGCTAATCAATAACTATAAACGCAACTCACTCACTCGCTTCGCTCGTTCGTTCGTTCGTTTGCATCACATGCCGATCATACTCATCTTCTCTTGTTCCTCGTATTATTTCGTAATCCTACGGTTAGTTTCCCTTGCAGCACGCCTGCACACTCCGCCTGCGCACTCCGCCTGTATAGCCTCAAGTATACAAATACACCATCATACAGCCGTTCAAACGAGGCTTTCCATGCACAGAACCCTCATCATCCATTTTCTTGGCTAGAATCAAATCCTCGAGAAGTTTAAACTCCTTCAACCTTATTTGCTCTTCTCTATTTTGCTTCTTTCCTCTTCTTCCAAGTATCTCCTAACCCATGTTAATGACACAAAACTTTAAAACAAAGCCGGATCTTGTGTAATTTTGTATGAGCCCGATCGTTTTAAGGCGATGAATCAATAAAAAGTGGAGATATCCCAAATTTTAACAATAAAAGCTAAACTAGTAACAAAATACATACGATGTTGGCACTTGCATACTGTGTTTTGTCAGTGGCAGCCACCCTTTCAACCAAGTATCTCCTTTGCTGTTTAGGGCAGGAGATGAACTTGGCCATATTACTGGTCAACAGTTTAATAAGCACAATCATCATCTTAGGCCTCCAAGGGTTTGGGGCTGTGAAATTTGGGAAGTTAACCTTTAGTGGATTCCGAGCATGGACCCCAGTTGCATTTGTCATGGCTTGTGTTTTGTACACTGCATCCAAAGCTCTTCAAGGCTTGTCCATACCCGTGTATCTCACCCTCAAGAACGTGTGTGTTGTTTTGGTGTGTACTTGGGATTTTGTGTTCAACAAGACTTCCTTCTCTAAGCAAACATACACATCATTTATTTGCAAGCTATTGGCATGTGGTATGGCCCTTTATGGGGACTTTTCCGATATGGCTTCGCCCGAATTCACTTGTCATTATTGGATGCTTGCTTATTGTTTCTTATCAGCTTTGCTTGTACTTTTAGTTCGAAAAACAGCTCAAAATACAAAGCTGAATGACTTTGATGTTCTCTACTATACAACTTTACTAGTATGTCCCATGCTCATAGCTGGATGTTTTATCCACATGCCATCTCTGATTGAAATACAACATGAAACCATAATAGCGTTTTTGGTTGCTGGAGCTTCATCGGCCCTCATGTCATGTTGTTCGGTATGGATGATTGAAAGACACTCCACGCTGGTTTTGAACATGGTTGAAGCCATGAACAAGCTTCCCATTTGTATATTTGGCTTTTCTTTTTTTGAATCCCTGATGAGTTATTGGATCGTTGGAGCATTTACTCTTGGCTTTGCAGCGGATTTGATGTATTCGGGAAGGAATATTGAGGAGATGTCTATTAGTGAAGAGCATGAATTTAATGAAAAGGGTATTTTAGGATAGAGATGAAAATCAGCAAAAGGTATTATTAGCAAAAATTAACAAAAATTAGCAAAAGGGTGTTAATAACAAAAAATAACGAGGGTGTATAATAACAAATTGATGTTTAAAACAATTCATGGGAATTCTCTTGAATCAATAGAATTCCCCACAAACTCAATTAGTATTGAATTTATAGAAATTAAAGAAAAACTTGGATAACTATTGTATCTTCTTCACTAAAACCACCACCTAGCTTTAAACTGAAACCTTCGATACGAAGCGAGCACACGAAGTGTGTGAGCATGAGTGAGCATAAGTGAGCATAAGTGAGCGTGAACTTGTGTGAGCATGAGTTAGCATGAGTAAACTTGAGTAAGCATAAGAAACTTGTGAGTTTACTCACAAGTTTAACAGATGATATATAGGAAAAAAAGCAAAAGTGCGCACACAGTGGGTGTCATGTTGGTATTATAAGCTACTCCTCAACAGTTGAATTTTTCAGGACATACTCAGTCATATAATCACTGTTCAAAGGTGGCTTGTATTGGAAGAACTCGTTTGCATTCAGTAGCTAATGTTAGCGCAGGTATTGTTAGCACTATCATTCCAATCACTCTCTGAAATTGATTTCCAACCTGTTTGAGCTTGTCTAGGCTGGAGCTGATTTTTGATATCCAACTTGGCATTTCAATTTAATTAGATCAGTCCATCTGTGTGTTTATCTGTATAATTAAATTTACATTATAATTCAGTTAATCTGTGTATTCAGTTAATCTGTGTATTCAGTTAATCTGTGTATTCAGTTAATCTGTGTATTCAGTTAATATGTACAACTAATTCAACTGATATTTGATTGCAATGTCTCTGATTGTCAATAATAAAACAAGCTGAGAATTCCTATAAATTTGATAGATTTGGGATATCATAAAAGGTTATAGAGTTAATAATACAATGCAAATCACACATGATTTCAACTCTATCGAAATAGAGGCTGCAAAAAGTAAAGATCCGTAAGCTGCACTCACCTTGTATGGTCACTTGGTGTTCAAAAACAGATGATGGCATTTTCAATTTCAGCCATCTCTTTAAAGTGCCTTTACAAGCAGCGAAGCGAGTGAGTGAGTTGAAATTCTTGAATATGGAACTGCAAGGAAAGTGAATATGGATTTGCAAATATGTGAGAGAAATTAGTTTAACTATATTCAATTGGCTCATTTGTAGTCAATTGGCTTGTTATCAATTGGATCATTTGCAGTCAATTATTATGTTTGTTTTGGAGATAGTAACTTCTTCTCAAATAAATGATTTCTGCTTTACAACTGTTCACCTTTCTGTGCTGACTGGCTATTATGAACATTTGTTTTTACTTTTGCAGATACTTTCCAAGGGTCCCCCCTTGGGAAAAATCTCAGCTTCAATATCTCAGCTTCAATATTCTTTTTGCAACAAATTCCCAAGGGTACCCCCTTGGAGAAAATCCACATTCGTATATTCTTTCATTGTTAATGATTACATTTTTGGCGAATTGGTTCAACAACTTTTGATTTATAGAATTGAATAGTATTTTCCATTCTATCAAGATGTCACTAACTTTAGGTATTTCTGTTTGATTTCAAGAAGATTGCTAATTTTGAGCTAGCGTATTGAAATGTCTTCTTTTGTATATTTTGTACTTTACGTGCCAATGCGGCCAGATTTGGTAACAACTTTTAAAAAGGTTACTCACCTGAATCTTAAACAAAATAGGTTTATTTATGCTGCCTCTTAATCTCTTGCTAAAAGATATAACTATGTAGGTTACAATTTCAGGAACTGGTTGGGATCATTATTGCAGTAACTAGTCAACCAAATGATCCATGTCTAACCGCGTAAAAATTAGTGTGCTACTGATGAAAAAAATGACAATATATAGTGTGTAGAGGCGAGCAGGTGTTGAATTGAGTCATTGGGAGGTTCCTGGCTTTTGGAGGTTAACTGGGTTAGCGAAGTTTTATAAGCCAGGAAGTAATGTATAGAGTGAATTTAGAGTGAATTTAGTTATCATCAGTCTTGGGTATTTAAATATACTTCAAGCATATCCCAACACCCAAAAACTCACGCAATAGTATACATAGATCTCAAATATCTCAGGTGTCAAAAAACACCTAATGTGTTTTTATCTCAAATATATTATTATGTTGGGAAAAGTATCCACCAATAATCTTTCTATCTGAATTCTTATATTAGGTTTCTCAAAGCATCAGCTTAACTTGGCTTAAAGTTCTCATCCTGTGTTATCATGAAATTCAAACAATTAAATCAAATGAAAGCTCATAAATTCACTCAAACGAGCAATGTTTTTACACTAAGTACACTCTCTTGATGTATGACACATTTTCTAAAGAATTCGCAACTCACTCACTCGCTCGTTCAGATCACATTTTGTCTCAATAACACTCACCAGTTAACCCAACACCCAACCTATACACGTACAAGTTGATACCAACAAACTTACCAAAATCTTCAATTGTCACATATCTCCAATTGTCACGTATTTCCAATTGCATACCTAATTCCCAGTCACTACATTCAAATATCATTATCATATCTACTCCTTCCTTTTGCCACACACGACTCAACTTTTAAAGGTTCGCGACAGAAAAATTATACAATCATGTTTGGAAGCTCATCAGGAGGATTCGGAGGGTTTGGAAGCACTGGAGGTAACGCATCCTCCCCATTTGGAGGCAATAATAGCAATCCTTCACCATTCGGTAGCTCTACAGCCAATGGAGGACTTTTCGGCTCTCAGAACAATTCAAACAATGCAGGCACAGGAGCCTTTGGTACGTCCAACAACACAGGAGGGGCATTTGGATCGGGAGGATTCGGGGCCAGTAACACCACTTCTGGAGGTCTTTTTGGTGGTAGTAATACAAACAATGCTTCACCATTTGGATCTTCATCCAATGCTTTTGGTGCGGCCAACAATTCCCAAGGATTTGGATCTAATACTACAGGCGGAGGTTTATTTGGAGGTGCCAATAAACCTGGATTAGGTGCATCCACTACAGGTGCTTTTGGTACTGCAGCCAATAACCTGAGTCCATTTGGAGCCTCTACTGGAGGAGCTTTTGGAGCTGGAAACGCCAATGAAAATAATGGTACTGGAGTGGAACCGTTTGCCCCAGTAACTGAAAAAGATAATGGAGGGGCTTCAATCACCTATCAAAACATCACAGCTATGCCTAAATACAAAAACTTTTCCTTTGAGGAATTAAGATTAAAGGATTATGAGCAAAACCGCAGATTTGGTAACTCAAACACAACAGGTGGCTTTGGTACAAACAACGCAACTTCCACCTCCACGGGATTCGGTGCTTTCGGATCAAACGCAAATTCAAACTCAAACTCAAACTCCCTCTTTGGTGCCAACAACAATTCTACTTTTGGTCAATCAAACAATACAAGTGCGTTTGGTACCAACAACAATAATGCCTCACCTTTTGGTCAGTCCACCAATAACGCGTTTGGTTCAACAAACAACGCGTCGCCTTTTGGTCAAACCAATACAACGAGTGCGTTTGGCTCATCCAACAATGCCTTTGGTGCTAAACCATCCACTGGCTTTGGATCTGCCTTTGGCAATAACAACGCTAATTCATCTCCATTCGGTGCAAACAACAACAACAACAACAATTCACCTTTTGGTCAAGCCAACAACAACAGCGGCTCCGTATTTGGTCAGAGTAACTCTGGATTTGGCAACAACAACTCCGGTGGGTTTGGCGCAAGCAACAACAACGCAACCAGTGCGTTTGGTCAAAACAACACCACCAGTGCTTTTGGTCAAAACAACAACTCCGGAGGTCTCTTTGGCTCAAACAACAACAACACCAACACCACCAATGCGTTTGGGGCAAGCAACACTACCGGCGGATTTGGCCAGAACAACAATTCCGGGGGTCTCTTTGGATCCAACAACAATAACTCGGTGTTTGGTGCTGCAAAACCCGCCACGGGAGGATTGTTTGGTGGAGGCAACACTAACACCTCGGGAGGGTTATTTGGATCTAACAACAACAACACCAACACCAACAACACCAGCGGGGGGTTATTTGGAGCCAACAACAACAACAATGCCAACAACGCCAGCGGGGGGTTATTTGGACAAAAGCCAGCTACTGGTGGCTTATTTGGTGGCAACGCACTGACCAACTCTGGAGGCATGTTTGGCAACAACAACAACAATAACACTGCCAATTCCGGAGGATTATTTGGCCAAAAGCCTGCTGGAACCACGGGAGGGTTGTTTGGTGGTGCAAGCACTAACACTGCTGGTGGATTCGGTTCGAATAACAACACCTCTGGTGGTGGGCTCTTTGGTGGTTCCAACAACAACACCACATCCGGTGGTCTTTTTGGAAACAACAACACCAACGCCACCAACACTAACAACACAAGTGGAGGATTGTTTGGAAACACCAACACCAACACAACATCGGGTGGTCTTTTTGGAAGCAACAACAACAACACCAGCACTGGTGGAGGCTTGTTTGGTTCCAAGCCCGCAGGGGGACTTGGTACCTCCACCACTGGTGGGTTATTCGGCAACAACAGCGCCAACAACACTACTATTGGTGCAAGCGGTAACACCGGGGGACTTTTTGGAAGCAATACCAACACATTCAACAATAATAACAATCAACAGTCGCTGCTTTTGCTGAACCCACAACAGCAACAGCAATCCTTGGCCAACATTAACTCACAAAACCCATACGGGAACAATCCATTATTCCAAAGCATCACCGGCATATCTGACCAAGCCCCAAAGAATAACGCATCGATGGCAATGGCGACCAATGGGGATTCCAAAAAGCCGATTTCCATCATGTCAAGAAAAAACCATGTTGCTAGATTATTCCATGCTAAAGCTACACCGGAGCATAAAGCTAAACCGCAATCTCTTTTCAAGGCTGAACAGTATCCTGCCAGTTTGTTTTCAGCACAAACAGATGCAAGCATTATGACATCTGAAATCTTCACACCAAAAATGGATTTCAAAAAATTGGTGGTTCTTAAGTCAATGGAATCACCATCTAGTGCACTTTTGAATGAAAGTGCGGCAACTAAGCCTGCCAAGCAAGTTACGTTTGCAAATAATAAAAAGGAGGAAGTTACAGATGCTGTTCCAGTGGTTGCAGCAGCAAGTACGCCTATTGAAGAGAAGACAATTGAGGTTGTACCAAAAGTTGCTGAAGTAAACAATTCGATTGTTCATTCTGATGATGAAGGTTATTGGACGTCACCTCCATTGGCTGAATTGAAGACCAAAAGTATGGGAGAATTGCGTGAAATTGTTGGATTTAAAGTTGGTCGTACATATTATGGTACTATTGAATTTTTGGATCCTGTTGATTTGACGAGTTTCAACTTGGATGACATAGTTGGTAAATTGATTGTTTTTAAGAAGCGTTTATGTGTTGTTTATCCAGATGGACAAGCACCAAAACGTGGAGATGGATTAAACTTACGAGCCCAAATTACTTTGGAAGGTAGTTATCCTATTAATAAGGCTGATAACTTGCCAATTCTTGATCCAAAAAGTAATGTTGTTTCAAGCCATATTAAGAAGTTGAAGAGTTTACCAGGAATGTCATTTAGGAGTTATGACCCAATAAGTGGTAACTGGTCATTTTTAGTTGAACAAACTGCTGATGATCAATAATTTAACCTGGCCGCCCACAACAACGCGACCTTTGATAGGGATTATAAAAGAATTTTTATGATTTCAATGCTACATTGGTAACACTAAGTAGTTTGTATATGAATTAATCCAATGAATAAAAGACTATTTGTATCATGATTTAGAAACAAAGGAGAGTAGTAAACTCAAAAAACTTGTTCTCAAACAAAACAATACCGATTGTATAGATTTGCAATAATGAGTTACTCGAAGCCCTCAATACCAAAATCTTTGTTTAAAGATGAGTGTACAAAAAAGTATGTTGAATATCATTCGTTCGCAGCCGCTGCAACCAAACATTATCGCATCGTTCGTATTTAGCATCGTCCTCCCACAAAGACAGCCACACACAAAGGTGGGACTCACAAAGGTGGACTCACAAAGGTGGAGCTCACAAAGGTAGAATCACAAATGTATTGTACGAAAGGACATGCTACACTTGACATTGGTGAAAGAATAAAGAGGTGAATAGCCAGTGGTGAATTTACCTGGTAGTGGTGAATTTACCAGGTGGTGGTGAATCTATAAAACAGACTATTGGTTATTACTATTGGTTAATAATTACTACATATTCATTAATTCTTTATAGCTTTGCTTCCGAATCATTCACTCACAAACTCGCTACGCTCGTTTGGTCGTTTGGTCGTTTGCTCGTTTGCTCGTTTGCTCGTTCATGTCCTTAACCAAAGACTAGTCCTTCTCAACATCACAAATACATAATCTCCCCATAGATACGTAGAGAAAATCAACACAAGAAGATCGATAGATATGAATAAATACACTCTGATCAACTAATCAATAACATACCATATTGCATTTCACAAGAAGAATTACATTGTTGCAAAATTTTAAAAATCAATAAATGGACCTGCCTCCCCCCTAAAAAATGAAAAAAAACCACACCAAATGTCTTCTGCATATGTCACCCTTTTAACGAATGAAGCATACCTTGCTGGAGCCATTGTGTTAGGACATACGCTCAAGCATATACATGAAACCACCCGTAAGTTGGTTATTTTGGTTGAAGCTTCTGCGCTTAGTGTGGAATCACTTGAATTAGTTGAAGAGATTTTTGATGAAGTTATAAAGATTGATAAAGAACCTTTACTTTTAATTGATGGAGATAAAGTTGTTGAACAACTTGGAAGACCCGAATTATCTGTTACTTTTGCAAAATTATTACTTTGGAAGCTTCCTTATGATATTATTGTATATCTTGATGCTGATACATTAGTTTTAAAAGATATTGATGAATTATTTGATGTTGATTTCAAGGCAGGTTCAATTTATGCATCACCAGATGCTGGATGGCCCGATATCTTTAACTCTGGAGTATTTGTTGTAAAGCCAAATAAAGAAGAATATGAAATCTTGTGTGAAAAATCTAAAGTTAAGGATAACAGCTTTGATGGAGCTGATCAAGGCCTTCTTAATGAACATTTCCAAGGAAATTGGAATAGATTACCTTTTACATATAATGTCACAACTCAAAGTGTTGGTCAACATTATGAATATTTACCAGCTTTTAACAGATTTTTTAATGATATCAAAATTTTACATTTCATTGGAGGTGATAAACCATGGTTTCTGGGAAGTATTTTAAGTAGTAATACTTCACAATTTCATCACATTTGGTGGTCAACATTCAATAAATTGTTTATTTCAGATCCTGTTAAAAAATCAAAGATTTTGAAGAATAAATCTGAAGGTGAAAACTTACAATTTGTAAAATATTCCAATGCTTGGGATGAAGATGAAGATTTTCCAATAATTCAAGAAACACCACCAAAACCAAAGGGGATTTTCCCTTGGGAAAGTAGAGATGTTCCTGAACCAACTAGAGTTTTTGAATTTCTGAATGAAAGTTTTGGATTGCGTAAGAATAGAGGATTGGATGAACAAACTGCAGCTTTAAAAGATTTGAAAATTCTGAAACCAAAGAATAGAGGATATAACTTTGCTGAAAGTCAACATTTTAATCCAGAGGAGTCTTTAGAGAAGGTTTCAAAACTCCCTTTACAATTCTTACAAAGAAGTGCTGAAAAGTGAGCACTACTAACCTGTAAGTTACCACCTTAATTAATTTAATATAGCTAGACTAACCGATGTAATGCGCATGATCTTAGCGATCCCTGAGATATTTTTTATCGATTAAGCATAGAAGCATTCTACATAGGGGGTCTACATGAATACGATGACATTATTATTATTTACCATGAGCAGAGCGAGTGATGGTGAGGATGTAAGAAATTCAGAAGGGAAGAGACTAGAAGAGAAGAGACTATAAGAGAAGAGACTAGAAGAAGAGACTAGATGAGAAGAGACTAGATGAGACTAGATGAGAAGAGACTAGATGAGACTAGATGAGAAGATAATCACAAGAAATATCAGACTTCAGGTGTGTATCGAGTAACACTGTATTGAAATCGTAACAAACTGTATTCAAATCATATCAACTCATTGGTTAAACTATGAGAAAACCCATTCCACCTCATTCTTATATCTTATAATTCGTTAAATTATTACAAAATAAGCAAAAGTCTATTAAAAAATAAGATTCGAGGCTTAATTAAAAAGAATGCCGGTGCCAGGAATCGAACCTGGGTCACAACTGCCACAAAGTTGTGTACTGACCACTATACTACACCGGCTTTTACGTGAATTTAAGTGTTGGCTTATTTGAAGTGGTCCACCAAACATTGATGATTCATGTGGATAGATTTGCTCGAATTCACGTATGATGGTGATGTCGCACAAGAATTGATATCGCCAAGTGTTGCACATTTGCATCGGAATAATAGATTGACGAACACAAGAATAGGAATTTTAGTGGACGCAAAACCAATAGATTCCACAGATCGGATAACACGGATATCTGAGTGTACAAAAATGATTGACAAGTATGGGCAGGAATGGACAAGACAAGTATGGACGACAAGACAAGTATGGACAAGTATGGGAATGTATTGTTATTGTGAGATGAAGATCTTTATATACGATAGTTATATCTTAATTCATCTACTTTTATACATTAACTTTCATACATTCACTTTACACATTCACTTTACACTTACTTTTAAACCACATGTATATCCCTTCACCAACAAAGGATCCCTCTGCATCACAAGAGAATTGCAGACCAATTAGCTCTCGTACATCTGCGGAACGTATAGTAACTCAAAAGAAACACATTATTGATGTATTAAATAGTAACACACACAAAGGCCAAAGCACAAAGATTGGCAAATACGCTCCAGATCCCCAGCTCTAGTGATGAACACCTCACATGGTGTGGATGGGAGATTTCGGAAATGTGTTTTGAGTGCGATAAGCCTTTGGTTGGATGTTGGGGCTAAGCTTATTTTTTTCCCTTTTCTTTTCTTTTTTTGATAACGAGGTTGCTTGGTCGACGCTAGGTACGTGTAGGTTGAACGCCACACTGATGGAAACATCTATAGAACAAGCGAGCTTCTGCGAGTTTGATCTGCGTTTTCTAGTTGTGCGTAGGTGTGCGTAGGTGTGCGTGTTCTAGGTGTGCGTTCGTGCATTTTCTAATTGTACATTCTGATTCTTCGCTCTTCTCTTTTACGTCCTTACTCCAACAGGAAGTGTAATTTGGGGATCGGCATTTGAATGAATACTGAAGAAGTGGATGGTGAAACAACCTTGGAACTTGTTCGGGTGAAATTGAATGGGCTTGTGCCGTTTGTGTAGCATGTGATTAAAAGGGAAGGAACCAAGAAATTATTTAATATGCACACAATCACCTTAGCAATTGCCTCGTCTAGCGTGTTTATTTTTATGGAGTATAGTCTATGCGGAAATGTGAGATGGGCAAGCAACACGGGTCTAACATTCTACACTACAAGCAAGTCAGCTTAATGTATGTTTTAGACCCACAAACACTGTAGGGATGATAAATTTTTAGTAACCACTAAAGTGAAGTTTGACAAGTAGCATTTATAGGTGATACAATCACAAGGGTCACTTGACGGTGATCATTAAGAGTTGGTGATTATTGTTGAGTGATCATTAAGAGTTGGTCATTAAGAGTTGGTGATCATTAAGAGCTGAGTGATCATTAAGAGTTGAGTGATCATTAAGAGTTGAGTGATCATTAAGAGTTGGGTGATCATTAAGAGTTGACTGTGGTCTTGACGGTAGTTATCATGTAAAGGTACTAATCATCCAATCATTAAATACAAGGTAATACCTACGAGTAGTCTCACTACTCTTCACCAAAACAGCCACATTCAACCTCTGCGCTAATCACCCAAGTCAAACCTACTGCTAATTATTATCCAACCCTTAACGGCCCCAAGATTGTACTTGTTCTTCATTTCTTAAATTAATTTCCACAAAATCCTATACATTATTTTCTGCAGACACCCACAAAAATATAATCCATAAAAAAAAATAACAGAAAAGCACCACCAGTATAACCAGATGAATCAACCTCCGTATGATACGTTCAACCCTACGGGCAACACCAACAACGCGTACCCGCCCCATCCATCACACCATCCCCATCAGCTCCACCAGCTGTCTCAGCAGCAGCTTAAGGAGGGCAACTACGAGCAGCCGAGATTTTACACACCTTCTATGATTGTCCAGCAACCATACTATGCCCCCAACCAGTATGCCTATTCCCAGCAGTTTCCTCCCTACCAACAGAGTCAGTCCTCTGCTTCCCAATTGCTGTATCAGCAGCAACAGCAGCAGCAACAACAGCAGCAAAAACAACAACAGCAGCAACAGCAGCAACAACAACAGCAGCAGCAACAACAACAACAACAGCAGCAGCAGCAACAACAACAACAACAACAACAGCAGCAGCAGCAGCAGCAGCAGCAACAACAGCAGATTCAAAAGTATTTACAGCAACAACAGCAGTATATGCATTTTCAAAATAGCCAATCTCAGCAAAATAATCTGATTGCCAACCAAGGCCACGGACATGTCCAGGCAGCCCAAACACACAATGCTAGTTCTCAAAGTGCCCAAACACAGCTGGCCCAGGCCCAAGCACAAGCACAAGCACAAGCACAAGCACAGGCCCAAGCACAAGCACAAGCACAGGCCCAGGCCCAAGCACATGCACAAGCACAAGCACAAGCAAAAGCACAAGCACAAGCTCAAGCACAAGCACAGGCACAAGCTCAAGCACAAGCACAGGCACAAGCACAAGCTCAAGCACAAGCACAAGCACAGGCTCAAGCTCAAGCACAGGCCCAAGCCCAGGCCCAGGCACAAGCACAAGCCCAGGCCCAAGCCCAGGCCCAGGCCCAACAGTCACAAAATCTGCATATTCAAAACCAAACAGGATTACACGGGCAGGCACAAAGCCAACTACAAACACCCACA
Source organism: Kodamaea lidongshanica (nom. inval.) (assembly GCA_030562865.1). Taxonomy (NCBI): domain Eukaryota; kingdom Fungi; phylum Ascomycota; class Pichiomycetes; order Serinales; family Debaryomycetaceae; genus Kodamaea; species Kodamaea lidongshanica (nom. inval.). Next base: position 64,218 of record JAKUAJ010000012.1, on the reverse strand, counting down.
CAGAGCAAGTATGACCAGTACAACGGGTTCTACAACAACTACACACAGCAGCAGCACGCCATGTACCAGGAAAAGAAAACGCCTGTGCGCTCCAACTCGCACACGCGAGCAAAGAGCGGGTCTCAGGGAAGCAACAACGTGACCCCGGTGGTATCGCAAGCCACTGTGACATCAGTACCTCTCAAGTCCACGCCACGACTGACATCAGGTGACACGTCAGGACGCGTGGGAGTAGGAGAACCCCTGGGAGTGGTATACGCCAACTTCCCGGAACGTCTTCAAGCAGTGATGCCAGCCATTCCACTTAGTCGTGCGTCTGCTAGACCGGAGCTTAACCTTAACTTGGCACAAAAACGAGCTAAACGTAAATCCAAGTTCTCCAAATATCAAGATGAAATGATTGTGAATCTCAAGAAAAAGGGTAAACTGTGGGTGGAGATTGCAGAAGCAACAAACGTAGGGTCATACTTGGCTGCACGTAATAGATATCAAGTTATTGTTGGTCAACAAGGTAACAATAATCTGCTGAGTTGGGATGTTCAAGACAAAGTTCTCCTTCAACAACTTTTGGATGCAGGTGAACTCGAAAAGTGGAGATTCATAAGTTTGGAATTGAACAAAGCAACGAATAAAAATTTCACTGATCAAGAATGTCGAGAAATTGTTAGATTGATGTTCTGGTCAGATCCAGGCTCCTTTGGAGTTAATGAAGAAACCTTAAATGAATGTATTAAAGAAAAGAAAATCACAGAAAAGGCTGCAGAACAGCGTGACCAACAAATGAAGAAACACGCAGAGCTGGAACAAGGGTATGCAGAGCAATTGAAGAAGGAGAAAGATTCTGAACACAATTCTTCTCATACATCTCCTTTAGCTCCTCAGTCAAATACAAACCCTTCATACCAACACTTGCCTATGCAACAACAACAACAGCAGCAACAACAACAGCAGCAGCAACAACAACAGCAACAACAGCAACAGCAACAATATCAACAAATGCAAATGCAGCAACAAGCTCCTCATCCCCAAAGTTATTACCAACATCCAGTGCCATATAGGCAAAATCAGGATAGCCAGTTCTATCCAAAGCCATTCCATTAAGTAAATTAAGTAGATGACTTTGCTACATAATGGCATAGCTTTTTGAAAACTACAAAATAAAAGCCAGAGCACAAACAACTTCTTAGTCTGGGGGGGACATTACTGATTATACAATTACACCAAATCAAAAATGTGAGCTTGTATTCACCTCGCCATGTCTCTTGCTCTTTTGGATCTACGCAATCCACTGGTATCTGAGCAATATTCCAGGATCATTTTGAGTTAAAACTCTATGTAAATTATCATATCCGGGGCAATAGCGAAAAAGTTTTTAGTAATATATAATAAAGATGGGAATTTTCGTAAATTCAAAAAAATATATCATACTATGAAATGAACTATTAACGAAACAATATCAATGTAACTGTTATTCTTTTATTTCAACTCTTTCAACTTTTTGGAAACAACATCAATCTTATCTTGAGGAGACTGAACCTTATCAGTTCTAGTTCCCACTCTAATGTCACTTTGAATACGGACAACCCCATTCTTATGTAAGAGTTCGTGCATTGATCCAATCAAATCCATCACTTCATTCCAGGGGCCTTCGATAGTGGTTCCAGCACTATGAAGAACAGTGTGCAAGGGTGAGTCAATGGCCAATTTTGTGATTAATGTAACTTCATCAGAAACCAGAGCTTTGGAGGTACCAATCTATTTGTTAGTACATCTCTTATCAAATGAATAAACTTACTGGAATCAAGCAAACGTCCGCCAAACAATGTAATTTAACTGTCATATCAGATTATGTAGTATTTTTAATCTTGAGTTTCAAAAAAACTCCCGTCACAGCAACCGCTAGCGGCCCTCGTGAACTTATTTTGTGCAGAATCCAATTTAAATTATTTAATTTTTGTGTAAATTGTCCAATACACGTGAATCAAATCTGTGGCCACTATCACTATCACCAAGACAGGGTATTTAGATTAGCGTGCGTGAAGCGATACGGTTATGCATGGGTGTTTTCTTGGCTAATCGTAAAAGTTGTGTTCACTGTTCAGTCGGCCTAGACGTTTGAGATTTTTGTTTTAAGAATAAAGTTTTGAAAGATCATGAACTTGACCATAAAAGATTCGATGAATTATAAAGTCAATCATTAACTTATTTAATAATCATCTCAATAATCAACTCTTGTTTCTTTGTTGATGGTACATTTGATATCAAATTCCATCAAGACCCTTGCTTTTTTTGAATGTCCCCCAAGATTTAGTACCCCACTGTATCACTAAGAACAGAGACAATCTCCTAGGCTGCTGCACAGCACTCTTTCTCCAAGGGCCTTATGCATGTTTTAATAACCCGAGATGCTTAAAAAATTCATACAGGACAAAGCCTCTTTACGCGCAACATAGCCATGAGATTTGCGACAACGCATGCCAAATTATCCAGCATGAAACAAAATTATGTGCCAAACAGCTCCGTATCAAATAATATTAGACAAGACAGCTGGATCAGATGAGATGGGGACATACCAAATGAAACTAGAAAGGAAAGCAGATATAAACTAGACCAGTGGTATTTATCATCATACCGTCTTTTTTTTTTTTTTTTTGGAATCCAATTAGATGTCAATCCATGAAAGATGCTTTACAAATTTATTTTCAAAGATGGATAATGTTTGACGAGAAACATCCGTCTTTTGTGTCTGATAAAACTGACGTAATTTGTTAGGCAGTGAACTTGAGCTGCGCCGCATACCGAGGTTGGAATGAGGCTGTTGAGAGAAGTACCTGGGAGGTGAGGATTTGTGTTACCATGCCAAAATGATTCTTGTGGAGTTGACTGTATAAAGTGGTGACACGTATGAAAAGCTGACATCAATGGCTGAGATTGGCCAAAGTAATGGTTGCTTAAATTATTTATTAAAGTCTTTGGCTGCTTGTGTTTTGTGAGTTTGTATAAGCATGGAATATCATGCTGTGCCTTGGTATAGTTTTTAGTAACATGGTCATGGTGCATCATGATGGTCCATCCAAGGCAGTTCATTTAAAGAGATCCATACATTATCCAGAGATCTTGTCTGATTATCGATTGTAGATCCCCTAAAGTATTCTCCAGAGATCTTGTCTGATTATTGTTGGTGGATCTCCTCAAGTATTCTCCAGAGATTTTTATTGATTGTAGATCTCTTGAAGCATCTCTGGTAATCACCAAATGTATTGATCCATCAAACCTGTAAACCAATATATCATTACATATTCAAATATCACCAAACTTGTAACTCCAGGATTACTCTTGAACTGCAAAAGTAAAATTCATTTCGAAGGCGTGCTTTCAAATTCAACTTGTCACCTTTGTTGCAAATAAAAATCTCAATTCTTTAAAGGAGCACTCAAGACGATGATATATATAAGGATAAAAAAAGTCAATAATTCCAGGAGCTAAAGTGTTTTATTTACCCATTGGGTAGTTACGTATGTACTATTCAGTTTCTCTTGGGGGTAATAGTTGCATTTACACACTTGACCTATTACATAACCAGTTTCCTCCAGCATACACTATAATTCTGATTTGCCAACTACATTAATGCTTACACTAATGAATTTGCCAACTAGATTAATAATTGCTTACACTAATGATTTGCCAACTAGATTAATAATTGCTTACACTAATGATTTGCCAACTAGATTAATAATTGCTTACACTAATGATTTGCCAACTACATTAATAATTGCTTACACTAATGAATTTCTTCAATTAGAAAAGTACTTTTTAAATACCAAAACTATACACTTGTTCAATTACATGAATCTCATACTCGTGGAACAAACCTCGGACCCGTCAATACTGTTTATTGTTCATTTAAAACTTTCCTTGTAATTTTCATTCGCTTCTCTCGATTCTCTTGTATTGTTCACTTTTCTCGCTTCACTCATATCTTTCACCTCTCTCGCTTCACTCATATCGTTCGCTTCGCTTCACTCATTCGCTCACTCGCTCCCTTTCGGAGAATCCCATGGAACTTCATACTCAAAGTTCGGCACTCAGAAAATCAAAAGTGGCAAACAAGCAAAAAAATTACAATCATGACAGACATGCAAATAGACCCCCCCTCACCACCGCAAATAGATGAAGGATTGTACTCAAGACAGTTATATGTCATGGGTAAGGAGGCGATGTTGAAGATGCAAAATGCCAATGTTCTTATTATTGGGCTTCAAGGTCTCGGAATTGAGATTGCAAAGAATGTTGCTCTCGCGGGAGTTAAATCAATTAGTCTTTATGACCCAAACATTGTAGAGTTAAGAGACCTTAGCTCTCAATTCTACCTCGAAGAAAGTGATATTGGAAAGTCTCGTGCAGAAGCAAGTGCTCCAAAGTTACTGGAACTTAATCTGTATGTCCCAATCTCAGTGGTTGAATCCATTGAGACTTCAACTTTAGGTCAATACAAATGTATTGTATCAACAGGAATTTCATTACAAGAACAATTACGTATCAACGAGTACACACATGATAGAGATATTGGATATATTCATGCTGATATGCGTGGGTTATTTGCTCAATTATTTGTTGATTTTGGTGAAAAGTTTACAGTTATTGATCAAACAGGAGAAGAACCATTGACTGGTATTGTTTCCGATATTGAATCCAATGGAACAGTAACTATGTTAGATGACAACAGACATGGTTTGGAAGATGGATCTTATGTGAAATTCTCAGAAGTTTTAGGAATGGATAAATTAAACGACGGTAACCCACATCAAATTGAGGTCTTAGGACCTTATGCTTTCAAAATCAAAATTGATTCTTCTTACGGTTCTTATATTAAAGGTGGGTTATATCAACAAGTTAAGGTTCCAAAAGATTTCTCTTTTGAACCTTTGAAATCACAACTTAAAACCCCAGAATTTGTAATCTCAGATTTCGCCAAATTTGATCGTCCTTCTCAATTACATTTGGGTTTCCAAGCTTTACATCGTTTCCAAGCTAAAAATTCAAGATTTCCTGCTCCATTCAATTCAAAAGATGCAGAAGAATTCTTAGGATATGTTAATGAATTAAATAAAGAATTACCAGAAGTTCTTGGTGAAGCTGAAATTGATACTAAATTATTGACTGAATTGGCTTATCAAGCAACTGGTGATATCCCAGCAATGGCTGCTTTTTATGGTGGATTGATTGCTCAAGAAGTATTAAAGAACTGTTCATCAAAATTTGTACCAGTAAAACAATGGCTTTATTTTGACTCATTAGAATCACTTCCAGATTCTAAAATTTATCCAAGAAATGCAGAAACTACAAAATCTCAAGGCTCAAGATATGATGGTCAAATTGCTGTTTTCGGCTCGGAATATCAAAAAGCAATCTCCAACATAAAAGTTTTCCTCGTTGGTTCAGGTGCAATTGGTTGTGAAATGTTAAAAAATTGGGCCATGATGGGTCTTGGACTGGGTCCAGAAGGTAAGATTTTTATTACAGATAATGACTCTATTGAGAAATCAAATTTGAATCGTCAATTTTTATTCCGTCCAAAAGATGTTGGTGGTAATAAGAGTGAAGTTGCCGCATTAGCAGTTGCTAAAATGAACCCAGATCTCAAAGGTCACATTGAAGCAAAATTAGATAAAGTTGGTAGTGACACTGAACACATTTTTGTTGATCAATTCTGGCAACAACTCGACTTTGTGACAAATGCTTTGGACAACATAGAGGCAAGAACATATGTTGATCGTAGATGTATTTTTTACAAAAAGCCTTTATTGGAATCAGGTACATTAGGTACAAAGGGTAACACTCAAGTTGTTATTCCAAACATGACTGAATCTTATTCATCTTCTCAAGATCCTCCAGAAAAGTCAATCCCATTATGTACCTTGCGTTCATTCCCTAACAAAATAGATCACACAATTGCTTGGGCAAAATCATTGTTTCAAGGATACTTTGCTGATCTGCCAGAAACAGTGAACTTATACTTGACTCAAGCAAACTATGTTGAGCAAACTTTAAAGCAAGATCCTGATATCAAGGGTACTTTAAAGAATATTGCAAGTTATCTTAATGATCGTCCATATTCTTTTGAAGATTGTGTGAAATGGGCAAGAATTCAATTCGAGAACAAATTCAATAATGAAATCCAACAATTATTATATAACTTCCCAGTAGATGCTGTGACATCTAATGGTGGAGCATTCTGGTCTGGTCCAAAGAGAGCACCAACTCCATTGGTTTTCGATATTAACAATAAAGATCACTACAATTTTGTTGTTGGAGGTGCAAGTTTATTAGCGTACATCTATGGATTAAAAGAGCCAAGCAATGGAGGAACTTTTGAAGAATATGAAAAATTCTTGAATCAAATTGAAGTTGAACCTTTTGAACCAAAATCAGGAGTTGAAATTGCATCAAGTGATGCTGAAATAGAACAATCAAAGAATTCTGGTGAATCACTTGATGATTCTGAAATTCAAAAGATTGCTGCTTCTTTACCCGAGCCATCAACATTAGCAGGCTATAGGTTAAATGGTATTGAATTTGAAAAAGATGACGACACAAACCACCATATACAATTCATCACTGCAGCTTCCAATTGTAGAGCTTTGAACTACTCCATTGAAACTGCAGATGAATCCAAAACTAAATTTATTGCTGGTAAAATCATTCCAGCTATTGCAACTACCACTGCATTAGTTACTGGATTAGTGAATTTAGAATTATACAAGGTTGTATCCAAGAATGATGATATTGAGCAATATAAGAATGGATTTATTAACTTGGCATTACCATTTATTGGATTTTCAGAACCTATTAAATCAGCTAAATCAAAGTACAACGATAAAGAGTTTGATCAAATCTGGGATAGATTTGAATTGCACGGTGATATTACCTTGAAAGAATTACTTGATCACTTTGAAACAAACGAAGGATTGGAGATTCTGATGTTGTCTTATGGTGTTTCCTTGTTATATGCCTCATTCTTCCCTCCTAAGAAATCAAACGAAAGAAAAGAAATGAAGTTGACCCAATTGATTGAATTGGTTAGTAAGAAACAAATAGAACCACACACCAAGAATTTAATTTTTGAGGTTTGTTGTGATGATAAAGAGGGTGAAGATGTTGAAGTGCCATATATTTGTGTTAAGATTTGAGCTTTTCTTTTAACGAATTGATTAGATGAAATCTATAATGTAGTTGTATATTCTTATAACAGTCAATGTAGCAACGCGAACTCATTGGTATTTGGCCATCAATATTGAACTGCCACATCAATATGAGATATCAAAGTTGGGTTGTTACTTAGATACCATTTTACAGATGAAAAGGATTTGCTATTTAATACACTATTATACATTATTATTATTCTTCTTCGCTTTCAAAGCCACCTTCATTCTCTCGTTTAACTTGACTACTTTCATTCACTTTAGGTTCATTTTGAAGATTTTCCGATACACTTTGAGAAGCACCTTCAGTATTGGAGTCACCATCTTCTTGTTTGAGATCCTCTGGACGGAAAAGATGCTGACTCAACAACTTGTTCATTTCAAAAATAGCCACCATTTTCTTTTTGAATACTCGTTCAAACTTTTGGTCACAGAGAACTTGACGTTTATCTTCAGGGTTTTGCAAATTGTTATCTTTGATGTATGCCCATAAACTCTTAACCACCTGAGGTCTCAGCAGTTTTGCAAAACCAAGAAGGTCTTGTAATTCTTCCAGAAGAATCATTTCCTTATGGAAACCTGAATTTGAATTCTCACCTGTATTCTTTGCTTTGGGTTTAGGTTTAGGTTTTGCTTTGGGCTTGGATTCTTTACTCTTTCTGACCCGAAGGAGTGCCTCATCTGTAGGATCTTTCAAGAGTCTTGCAGCCATGACAGCATTTTGCTTCTTTATGTCTTTGATTGTTAGTTGCTCCTCATCTCTTTCCTCCACCATGAGATAGTACCTCTGTAAAATCTTCTCGTTGATGTCCTCTTTATGTTTTTGTAGGTTGATACCGAACAACTCTTGAATGGCATTCCGTATCTTCTTTACTGATATTTCCTCGAGATTTGCAACACTGAGGATTGCCTTATTAAGTTAGATTGAGCTTTGTCGTCAAGAAATTCACTTACGTCCACGGTGGGGATATACTTTTCAGGTTCGTACTCTGTCATTCTTTATTTGTTGTAAATGCGCGAGTTGCTTAATTTTGGAACGACAGTTTGCTAGTTTAATTTATAAAACATAGCAATTTCATTGTCATTTTCAAAAGCACGTTAGTTGTAGTGAATATTCCCATTCCCATTGCCTTGACATTTTTATTTTCAGTCTTCTCACAAGCTATTACGACCTGGGTTTTTAGTCACTTGAGATTAAAGTTTCAAACTTATCTCAGTTTAGCCAATGCCAAACTTTTGATTTGAATTGGAAATCACCCAGCAAGTAATGACTTCTTTATGAATAAACATATTTGTTCTTTAGAAGTATGACTTGTAAGAGTTATAACTGCATGACATATACTTGATGAATAGAACAAAATAATCTGTTGGTCCTACTCTTTTCCTTGATGTTGGCTGCGAATGCACCCAATCCACAAACAACCAAAAAAAAAGAGTTTGCTAACAACTGCCAAAATACTACGAATAAGCAGATAACAAACTCGTCGTTCACGATTCACTACAAGCTTCACTTGGCATTTATATTAAAAATCACTTGGCAAGCCTTTTGCATTTCTCATCACCCACTTTAACCTGGTACATAAATAAATCACCTCCCTATTCACCTATTGTCTATAAAAGAAATCCTAAGATGGGCCAAACAACTTGGCATTTGAGTATTATACATGCATTTACTGCATTCAAGGTTCAATCTCTCTAGAGTTGTGTTACTGCATTCAAGGTTCAATCTCTCTAGAGTTGTGTTACTGCATTCAAGGTTCAATACCTCTCGACTTGTGCATTCACTACACTCTTCAAGATTGTCAATCCCTCTAAACTAAAGCATTCACTGCATTCTTCAAGCTTAATCCCTTTAGACTTATGCATTCTTCAAGTTTCTCTTGTGTTGAGCTTCATTCTTCTTAATCAACTTCTTTCTTTCTGCACGAGCCAACAGTCTTGGGTCCACAAATTCATCTGGGGTATTCTTGACATTATCATTAACTTCAACCAACCATTGTGAGTCGATATCTTTGTTCTTTCCTTTGTAACCCCATTTAGGTACCCATTCACCAGTGTTTTCATCAAACACCATTTTACCATCCTTAGCCTTGGATTTTATTCCCTTTCTAGCAGCAAATTGCTCCCATTTGGTTTGTGCTTTCTCCTTTGGAATGGCTTTTTCTCTAGGTAACATGGTGGTTGGATCAGGTAACTGGATCAAAGTCATCGTCGAGTTTTGTCCAGTGGAAGATTCATGTGTATCAGTGGTGGTTTTAACTGGTAAAGACAATATTTGATTGATCAACAATTGTAAGTTATCTCTAGTGGTTGATGCAAGATATTCTTCACGTTGGCTATCATCTTTCAACTTTTCATTATCAAGAGGATTGGGATCAAAAGTGGCCAAGTTTCCAAGGTCAAAAGTGTTTGGGATGAGCTTATCTACGGTAACTGGCTTGAAGTCGGACATTACTTTAAAATTTGTTTTCGCGATGCCCTTCATATTCAATGCGATCACGTGAATTAAATAGTGATGGATGTAAGGTTATCAGTATGAGGTGCAATTTTGTACCGAGACGTGTATACTTTTGAAGTAGATGTATACTTTTGATGTAGATGAATACTTTTGGTTTGTTTGAAAAGTTACGATGATTTGCTTAGGTACCTAAAATTAGGTGATACACTAATATAAATTCGATGGTACACTAATTCGGTGCTACACTATTAAATATGATGGTATAATACCCACGATAGTATTTCTGTTATAATCAATTTCTTTCAACGTATATAATAACTTACGACAATACCAAAATCCCCATCAAGTGTGAAAGCAACGGTTTGAGGAAATGCACAAGATTTGTTTATCCTTATTAAACGCATATACACTACATACAATTCACTCCTCCAAACACTATGGACTCCCTCATCGATTCGAACTTTGCAAAGCCAACCGCCAAATCCATAAGGAAGTCAATGCCATGGTGGTGATGGCACCACCAGCCATGATCAAATGATTGTAATTTTCCTGAGTAGTATACTTGCTTTGCTTTTCCATTCCCGGGGTGAATTCCAGAGGAGTCTTTGAGGCATCCACCACCTGAATAAACAACTCGTGCAACGAAGTGGTCCATTTTGAGGATATATGCAAAGGCAGATTTAGTTTCAAGTCACGAGTATAATTTTCAGGAGCAACGTCCAGACGTTGCTGTTGTTTATCCAAGTCAGCTTTAAGAGCCACGAAGATTGAGGGTATTTCATCTAGTATACCAGCTCCATACTTGGTACGCAAATCAATGAGGTATTGGAACAGTTCTGGATCAGACAGATCATATGTATAACATATCACATCACATTGTTCTAAACGCTCTCGATTGACTAAAATCGCCAGTTCAAGTTCACCCAACTCTTCAAGTATCAAATAACATTGTTTACCACCACGCAACTCGATATCTTTGACACATATTCTGGGGCGTATGGTTGGAGAATAATTTTCACTAAAGCCAGCACCTAAAAACAGTTCAAGTAAAGAAGACTTTCCCAGTTGTGGAGCACCAAGAACAAAGCAATTTACAATGTTTCGATCCAGGACTGGTTGCCTATAAAAACGACCGTTTTTTTGACGTTTTTTGCGAGGTTTTGTTACTTTGAGAGCTTTAAAAGAAGAAGCTCCATCATCGTATCCTAAATAAGCCAAATATTCCAAAGTTGTTTTATGATCTAAGAATGTAGTCAAGTTCCATTGAGCCAACCATCCTTGTAAAGTGACGTAACCTTGCTCGTTACAAACTATACTCAGTGGGAATTGAGATTCTTGCCATAATTTTGGAATTCCTGGTGTTGGCATGAAAAGATTATTTAATTCGGATTCATTAAGTCCACCATCATTATCCATATCAAATTTCAAGAATAGATCCACAAAGAAACGGAAACCATTGGGACTAAGTTCAACGGATGAGTCTCTACTTACTTCCAAATGTGGGTATAAAACTTTGTCACTAAGAGAAAGTGAATCTGTATAATGAAAAGCACGAAGTATTCCCCAAATAGTTTCATGACGACCTTCAACCACATACAGCTTGTTTAACAAGATGAAAGCGTCTTGGGTGATACTATTTTGGTCATTTCGAAGGATTTTTTTATCTCGTAAAAAGGTTATAACACCTTCGTAGTCTTCCATGGAGAGCTTTTCCAGCTTGGGAAAACACTTCAAATGCAATTGGGAAAATTCCATATAGTTTAAAAGTCCATCTTGATCCTTATCACACAAAAAGAAGACTCTTTTCAAAGCAGCTATAGCGTTTGGCTTGATATTATTCTCTTTCAGGTCAAAAATAGGTGATATTGGGTAAGTTATACTTCTTTGACATAAATAAAACAGTTCAACCACATTATAGTTAAGCTTAGCACTACATCTAACACATGCTTCAATCTCTTTAAACTCATCAATTAAAGCAATGAATTCATCAGAATTTTGCTCTTTTATTGAGGTGCCTCGAGGTATCAAATCCGATTTATTGGCACAAAGTATAATTGGCAAATTCACACCCAATGAACGAAACATCGGCATCCAATGCAAAGATATCCGTTCATAAGTATAATGGTCCAGATACACGAGCCAGATCACATCGGCAAGTTTCAATTCTTGAGTGAGACGAGCAGTATCACTTGGAGAAGTGTCTATGATCACTGTTTTGGAAGGAATATATTGTGAAACCATGGTTGAATCTTCAAACACTTTCTTTGGGCCCCATCGAGCCTTTTTGGATGAGTTTTTGGTATTAGACTCCAAGCTGGAGAAGTAATCATCTTTTGAAATAGTTATAGGAGGAAGTACACTTTGAGTCACCAGAAGTGATTCCTTAATGAGTGAATTTATAAGCAGTGACTTGCCAACGGAATCATCCCCACACAAAACTATTCGAATCGTATCCATACAACACTCTTTTTATCAAAAAAAAAAATAAAAGACCATATAAAAAAAATACTATGTTTGCCTTAAGAGCTACCCGTAGTGGTTTAACCAGAATACCGGCACGCTTCCACTCAACCATGGGTGAGTACGAGCAGAAGATCTATGGGATGTTACAAGAGCACTTTAACCCAAAGACTTTGCAAGTGGCTGATGTCTCGGGAGGGTGCGGGTCGATGTTTGCAATAGTGGTTGAGAGTGAGAAGTTTAACGGTTTGCTGATGATTAAGCAGCAACGTTTGGTTAACCAAGTTTTGCGTGATGAGATTTCAAAATGGCATGGTTTGCAATTGAAGACAAAGGGTGTTTGATGAAGAGGAGCATTGTTAGTGTGAACTATGAATTAAATGTCAACTATCAACTAAATGTCAACTATCAACTAAATGTCAACTATCAACTAAATGTCAACTATCAACTAAATGTCAACTATCAACTAAATGTCAACTATCAACTAAATTTCAACTTTAAATATTAATCATATTAATATAACCAACTGTGAATATCAACTGTACATATCTAAAAACCAATATATATACCCTTTGTAATTAGTTTGATAACAAAAAGCTCGTATTGTAATCACCCTTGAACGCCCTTGCTATATCTCTTACAAATATAATTTGTTTCAGCAAGAATATCTTGATTGTTTAAAGCTTCTCTCAAAGCGTTGACCTGTTGATCAGTTGGTCTATTCATTTTGAAAAGGCTGCGAAAAATGAACGTTGGGTCATTTTGTAAGAAACATTCGAAATTTTCATTAAAAACAAACTTGACACTCCTAGTTATAAATTCATTTGTTCCATCACTTATTGTCTGTACTACACCAACTTGGTTGCTAGTCCGAGTTGAGGTTAATGTCACCTAAACGCAACCAAGATTAAACTAATCCAAAGAGATGATACAATATTAAATGATTACAAAAACAACGATATCTTGGTGCTATTCAGCACTCGTTTATTTCAGTTAAAAATGTCACCGTAAATTACATTCTGGATTCTTACAATGATCCTACATAGCCTAGCTTAAAAACTAGAAATCATCACCTCTTGTCACCACCTCCTTCTTGTGTGGATGCAATAAGATTGTGTGCTCGAATTGAGCAGTGTAAGCACCCTTGACGTCAACCAAAGGAGGATAGTCCTCAACAATGCCTGCTCTCACCAATTGATTCAAAGCAAGAAGATACTTGTCTTCACCAGATCTCTCCAAGTATCTTCTACACCAAGGTAAGGTGCCAAAACTGTTTTTTATATTTTGTAATAACAACTTTGCTCTATCAGAAGGAGGCTTGAAATCAGCAGCTTCAGGAATCAAAGCATAGTGCGAGCATTCACCTTCAGGAATAACGTAGCCTCTACCGGTGGATCCGAAAGTTTCAATAGCATATGTTTCACCTTCTTCCATTTTAGTCATATCACCATTTCCAACAATTGGAACGGTTTTACCGGCATGAATACGGAATTGACCAATTGAGTGACCATTCAAATTACGTATACATTTGATTGGCAAAAGTTTACCATTTTCTTCCATTTCATAAGATTCCATAACTTCTTGTACAGCTTCACCGATATCATTTAAACGTACATCAATACCCATTTCTTTAATACCGGTATTAGTAGCTGCTCTAACCGACTCTAAGAGTGGGTCGTACTTTCCATTATCATTAAAAGCCATTGTAAAGGCAGAATCACAAATATGACCATTAACATGGACTCCAATATCAACTTTCATGATATCATCATATTTTAACACAACTTTATCTGTTGAGTTTGGTGTGTAATGTGCTGCAACATGATTCAATGATACACCAGTTGGGAACCCAATACCGGATTTTAAGGTATGATCATTTCCAACTAAGCTACGAACATTATTTTCAATCAAATCAACAACTTCAAGCATGGTCATACCAACCTTGATTTCGGCTTGAGCCTTTTGTCTAACACGACGATGGATTTCAGCTCCCTTACGGAATTCTTGCCATTTGTTGTTTGATTGATTATCCAAATATCTCTTTTCTTCACTGGTGACTCTGTAAGAGTTTACTTCAAGTGGATATTCCATCCATTGTCCTTCAGGGAACTGTCCATCGGCGTATTCAGCATCAATTGGAGCAACGGTCTTTTTCTTTTTCTTTTTATTCTTTTTCTTCTTTTTCTGGTCCACATTGACCTCTTCGGCAACTTCAGCAGTCACCTCTTCTACTTGCTCTTCCACTTTCGGCGTTGGTTCGGGTGTGACTTCAGACATGATTGCTGAAAAATTTTGAGTCGCGATAGTGATGCGAGTCCATATACGCAGTATACCTACAGGTTTATTATTAGATCAGAGGTTGTTTTAAGCATTCATGAGCCCAACCTGAAGGTTTATGAGCCTCCTGAAGGTTAGAATAAGTTTGTTTTATTATTGGTGTTTTATAAAGCTGGAAGTATCGGCACTGTTGACTAAATGAGTACAATTTGCTATTGAGATACCATTGAGATACTATGAGAATAGTTATTTAATAAGAGATCTTATTATCCTCAGTGGAATCTAGATGGTTGAGATAGTTTTGAGTGTTTCATGAAGATACAAGTGGTTCTATATAATTTGAGAAAATCCTTTGATATTATCCTTTGAAATTATTCTTTGAAATTATCATTTATATTATCCTTTGAATCATCATCCTTTGACATTATCATCCTTTGAAATCACACTCTTCTTCAATAAACTTTTCAACACATGTTTCCCAACACCAGATTCCTAAAGATATCATACACCACCTGAAACCATATAGCCAACGCTATTTGCAACCACACTAACCATGCGTTTTTGTATCACTTTCCCAATTTGCACATGATTGCTATGGAGGAGCTGATTGATTCCAGTTTTTTAGTGTGCACGAGTATACGAAGGAATAGTATTCTAATGACTTGAAATGTAGCATAGAACTGATTTACATATGAAACAAAATGATCATACTCAGGAACGAACAACTAATTCACACAAACGAGCGAAGCGAGTTTGTTCTTGTTCACATAATCACGCACACTCACACAAACGAGCGAAGCGAGTTTGTTCTTATTCAAATACTCACACATATACACACATACACACACACTCACACAAACGAGCGAAGCGAGTTTGTTCTTATTCACATAATCACTCACTCACTCACTCACTCACTCACTCACTCACTCACTCACTCACTCACTCACTCACTCACTCACTCACTCACTCACTCACTCACTCACTCACTCACTCACTCACTCACTCACTCACTCACTCACTCACT